>ML369425.1:69920-102737 GCA_005239525.1 Nicotiana knightiana
GGGGGGGGGATCTTCCTGTTCTTCTGATTAAGCATAAAACTTTACAAGTCCAAAACATAAGGCTCTTTGTGCTCCAAGTTACAAATGTGAACCTAGAAGGAAGTCATCACGGGAGCAAAATTGGAACATTTCGGGCTAAGCATCTATATGAGGCACCTTGCGATAATGGCAAATCAGGACTAGTATATCTTTAATACCAAAATGAGCAGAATGAAACTAAAACGTAAAATTAAAAAAGGAAAAGGGGACAAAGCAAGGAAAGGACAAAAAATTTTGAAAAGGCGATATACCGTAACAGGTCTCTCCGGCAGTTGCATGCACATAGAGCAGTTCAAACTTCCATCGAGAATGTTGAGAACATCGTTGTCTGTATTGACACCCTCTAGATTACTGGATTTAGCGCTTCCGCTCAAGAGCTCTTGTCGTTGCTTGGCCTTCTCTTGTTCGGTGAGCGACGAATCGGATTCTATGGCCCGAATGGCGGAGATCAAATCACTGCCAGATGACGAGGAAGCCGCAGCAGCATTCTGTTTAACGGCGACCGGGGGGGCATCGGGAGGCAAGGAGCAATCAGGACACTCCCAGTTGACGGCGTCGGCCATGGAATTGGGAGGAGCAGAGAGGCAGGTGACGTGCCAGGGAGTAGCACAAGTCTTGCAGAGGAGGGATTCATTCTCCGATGGCTTCGTTTTGCACACCATACAGACGCCATCGCCGTCGCATGGGAGGTCACTATCGTGCGCCATCGGAGTGGTTGAGGACAGCAAATATAAGGTAAAGTTTAGGGGAAAATAAAGCCAATGAAGTAGAGTGAGAATGAGAGAGGGCGTGAGAAAAGAGAAGAGACGATTGGCGTTTTTAAATAGGGAGAGAGGAAGTGGACTATTGCCCAATCGACGCGGGGGGGATGTTTTTCAATTAAAAAAATGGTGTGAAAATTTAGGTCAAATTTTCAAATTTTGGTATTCCCTCTATTTTCCTGTGGGTCTATAAATGGGAAACTACTTACACACTTGCACCAAATTTAATTTCTCTATAAGTAATTTCCTTAAATTTCATCTACAAATCTAGGCTCAAATGTTAAATTCTGCAAATTAATTAAACTTCTTCCATTTAATCACTGCATTTATTTAAAAAACTTAACCATAACAAATCAAGGTGTCTCGCAATATCCCATATTGACTTCCTAGTTCTGTTAATTATTCTTTGTATTTTTTACGTGTCGTTATACATTTCAATTATTGTTTACATGTCGTTTATTTTTGTATTTTTACGTGCAAACAGAGCTTCAGCCTCGAATTAAGGTGCCCTCGACGTGATAACAGTATAAGAACAATTAAGATAGAATAATCTGATGAACAATAACAAATAAGGAAAAATGAGTTGTATAGCTTTTTTCTCAGTGTACAATAATGTACTTACGAAAGATTGAAACTCCTCTTTATATAGTAGAAGAATCTTAATTATGGTATATCTCTAATTACAGAAGGAACCCATATAAAGAACTAACTAACCGCTTCTGATTCGACCGGTTCCGAAATTCACGTCATGATCCTCGACCAATCACGGATATCTCGCTATTTTCGTTACTAAGTTATCCCCAATGTTACTCGGAGTCTATCTCCCCTAGCCTCGATTGATACCGATCTCGATCTCGTAAGAGACTTTGATCTTGAACTCAATGCCTCAACCCTTTGATGCAACGTCCTAGTCTCGATCAAATAGTAAAATCGGGTAGCCCTGATTTCTACCGTATACAGATAGTCCCCTTGTTTCTTAGATTATAATGAGAAGAAACGAACTGAGCCTTCGATTTTTCTTTGACTTCGATAAATAATGATGTAATTCTCGTGACGTAAGCGATAGAAGTGACTAAAGTGTCCAATCGGTTCAGTTCCCCAAACCATTAATGAATGTTAGTTGGTGGTCGTCCACTAGTGTCGCCGAACCATCACCTCGTAAATTCATAAATAGGACTTCTTCTTGTTGAATCAAATTTTACTTTCACCTTTGTTTGTGCTTCTAAGTTTTTATCTCTCTCAAGTCTTCTCTTTCATTGTTCCTTAGGTTTTCATCGCTAGTCTCAAACCACCAATCCTTACTATTTTCCTCTTTCTTCAACCCATAAAATGACAAAAACATCCAAAACAGTTCCACAAAAGGAAAAAACTTCCTCTTCTTCTTCACGGTCGGTCGGTGATAAAACGATGGTGGATTTGTTCCCTGAGGAGTGCGTTCCTGACCCGTGTGTTCTTAAATCTGACTTCAAAACCGAGAATCCTCCATCAGTCCCTGGTCGATGTGAGCACGTATCGAGGTATATTTGCTCGATAACCGTGGGGTATCTCGAGAATATCAAAAGCGATTGTAACTAGGGGGATAAAGTAATAGAGACCACATCCCCTGAAGAGAGCATCACTACCCACGTGAAAGGGTATCTAAGTGTTTACACTTATCCTTTCACGTTGAGCCCCTTCGATCCAGTCATCATTGACTTTTGTCTTCAATATCAGGTGACTTTGGGCCAAAAACAACCCTTTTTTTGGCGCATAGTGATCAAGCTCCGGTTCTTTACCGACAAAGCCGATGGGTTGTCGTTCACCCTCGATCACCTCATCAGGTATACGGACCTCGCATCTTTCGAGGGTTGATCAGACTGCAACGTCGTGCCACCAAGGCATTGTTATCGAGCATCGACGAGGATAAAGTCCAAGGGTGGATGGGTCAGTTCGTTTGGGTAAGGACCTGTGATCTCACCCCGAAAGAGAAAATTCCATTTCATGAGAAATGGAACCCAAAGCGTAAGTAGCACTCTACTCGTTGGTTTCCATGTTGTGTTTTATTTTCTACTTTATTTAGTACCTTCTTTCGCTATGCAGCGGTTGCTTGGATGCCTCGATCAGTCCCTGACCTCGAGAACTGGGTCTGAAAGTTGGCTTCAACTTCTTCCTATGATGAGCGTTGTTGGCGCGACTTGGCAAAAGGCTGATGGGAAGCAAAGAACCATGATAAGTTTCCATTTTCTCATACTTGAGGTGTTGGCTATACTTCTTTTCACTTACTTAGTCTTTTCTTGTGCAGGCCTGGACAAGGATGCGGTCCTGAGGCTTCCGAGTAGTCAGGAAAAGGCCATGGCCCTGGCTCCAAAGGGGAACATTATTCCTCTGACTTTGGAGTCAGTCCAAAGGCTAAGGGAAGAAGAAGATGATGAAAATGAAGGCGGTGACTCGGCGCTGGTGACCCTAGTGAGGAAGACCGTCGAGACCACCAAGGCAGCTAAATCGATGGCGGTTGACGAGGCCTTGACTCATGATGAAGAAGTTTTGAAGAAAGATTCGGTCAAAGTCACTGAATCATCTTAGGTCGACGTTGTCCCTCATCAAACAAAAAATAGACCGGGGGGGCTGGTTCCGAGACCCCTAGAGCTGAACAGAGCGCTCCGAGTGACTCACTTGGGGCAGTGACAGTAGGTTACTCACCATCTCTACCTGTCTTTTCTGAAGAGGCCATAAGGGATGCACGAGCCATAAGGACTCCCGAAATAGGCTGAGTCCCCGGTGAGGAGGATCCTTTTCGGGATTGCTTTACCGAAGTTAAGGATGCCTCCGGTCTCAATGATGCATCCAACCTCTTCGAAAAGGCCCAACGTATTCTGAACCGAGTAAGTATGAAATTTGTTGATGTAGCTTGCTTTCATTATTCCTTTTCTCTGTCTAACTCCTTCCATTTTTCATGCAGGCTTACTCTAAGTCCCCGGCCGAATTAAGCCAATGTGAGGCCGATCTCCAAAGGCTTTCAGAGGAGAGGAAATCTCTCAAACTTCTCTACGGGCATAAGGACGAGGAGATAAAGGACCTCCGAACTGATTTGGCCAGAGCCCGTAAAGAGGAAGCCGAGTTGAACGAGTAGGTAACGATTTTTTTGAAAAACCATAGGCTCGATTCAAGGGCGGAAGCTAATGTTTCAATGTCATAGTTGCAGCAAAAGATCGAGAGGATCGAGCTATTCCGGGAGTGATGGAGTGAAGGCTGACTGCTATAAGTGGAAGGAAGGCATGGACCACCTTACTGCTGAAAAGGAAATTTCCTTGGCCCAGTTATCGTCGGTCGAAGTCCAACTTCGAAGTGCAAGGGAAAAGTGTTCGGTTCGGGCTAAGAGGGTTGAAGAGCTCGAAGCTGAACTTGCAAAGGCCCAAGTTGAGGCAGAAAAAGCAAAGGTCGAGGCCGATAAGTCGATGGCCATATATCTGGTTGATGCCGAGGATACCCAAGCACAACTGAGGGAGGCTGTCGATCGAGCACAATGGACTACCGAGCTTGCCAAATGCCAATCCCGGAGAGAGACCCTCAAGGAGATCCACGCCCGAGGTTTTGACCTTTCTGAGGAAATAACACAGGAAAAGGTGCATGAAGCTGATGCTAGGCTACTGGCCTCCTCCGATGACGATGATGATGACAATGATGACAGCAAGAGCGGATCCGATAAGGGTGAGGGGCCCGAGGAAGAAGATGCCCCAGAGGAGGGAGTCAACCCCCCAAAAATATCTAGGGCACTTGTATTTTTCTTTTCTTTTCTTTGTGTAGGACCGATCGGTCCTTTGTAAATACCTTTGTTCACATATATAAGAATGTTTTTTTTTAAATTCGTCTCAATTTTTGACTTGTGATAATTTCAATTCGCCTTGTGCCTTGTACAATTTTGATATACTTCATGCCTTGTGAATAATATGTTTAAGACTTCGGATTTTTGGCAACTTGGCCGAAGTCAAACTAATACTACCTTTGTAGTCGAGCGAGCTCTTGCTTAAGTCTAGATAATTCACTTCTAGTGTTCAAGTGAGTCTCTCGAATTCACTTGGTTATTAGTTCAATTATTTAGTAAAAACTCCTCTCGATTAAGTCTCAACCTCATAATATGAACCAATTTTAAGTGCTATGCAGGAATTTGTAGTGGATTGATCTTTAGGAGAACCTCTTTCGATTATCCTCCTAACATAGTTTAGACAACAATTCAACTAGCCTCTTTCGATTACTAAGAAGAATTAATGACTTCAACCAACTAAATATAAAGAGACAATATCACAAGTTATGCATCTCTCGATTACATTAACAAGTGAATAAAGATACAACAGTTAAAACATTCAAAACGATTCAATACACAAAATTAGAGTTAATCATCCACAAATAAATATCAATACACCAAATCCATCAAACCCTAAAGAGAACTACTCCGTAGGCATGGAGTAATTCATCACAATTAAGTGTAGAGTAAAAAAAATATAAAATAATCCAAACCCTTGTCTTTATTTGTGATTGAATGATGGATTCCTTCTGCTCTTCCTTCTCCAACTTCTCCTTAGCTTCCTTAGGTAAATTATGTCAAAAGTCCCAAAAATACCGTTTTCCATGTATATATACCAAGTAGGGTTGGGCCCAAACACATACACCTTCTCCTACATAAAAAAAGGACACTTTTTGCGGACAGGATGTGCGTGGCTGTGCACCTAGAAATCTGCCCGTGCACTTGGCCGTGCACTTTTCACATTGTTCTGCCCCATATGCGCGGTCAGTGCGCAGCAGCGCACTTGCCGTGAATTTTTCACCCTATTATATTGGGAATTTGAAAAAATGTAAAACAAGAAATTTGTATCCCTTTGAATTATATTTCCAACAATGTATTGTGGATCCCAAACATAGTTCTGAGAGAAAAGTTATATGTATTTTACTAGACAGTGCGCAATATGCTTGCTCGATTCTTGTTTCGTTCTTAACTATCATTCGTTGATCCCTGAACACTATCCCGACTTAATTCCTTGTGCTTTTAATCAGACTTAAAAGCTTCAAATCATTTGAATTTGTTCTATAACTTCTACATAACTCGGAATCACTCCTACAAGGCATAAAACATACAATTGGTGCAAAACACTGGCGATTAAAGCTCAAACTCAATTGAAGTGTAGTAAATTGGAATGTAATAATCGACTAAAACATGAGATTATAGACTACCATCATAACCCCACACTTAAACCATTTCTGTTCCTTGAGCAATTGAACCACACTTTATATAGACACAACCTTATTAAACAACACTCAAGACTCATCACACCAAGGATATTTAAAATTGACTAAGCACAATAGTGTAACATCCTCGCCTCAAGATTTGACTCACAAGTACCACACATCATTCACAACTTACTCACTTATCCTAATATAGAGGTCAACAATATTATCTTTCCTTCATGAATCATGTGCCCTCACACAACAAAAGAGAGTAGTTCCATATACCATAGAATTTAATAACAATTAAGAACTCAAGATAGAAAGAACTTGCTCACTCTCAGAAATAACTAACATTCATATGCCACAATTGAGTTCAAAAATAACTTGCCCGTAGTGTACTACTCTACTAATTGAGTTCATTCAGTCAAGGATCAAGTAGGAATTTTAATTGGTTGTAATGTTGCTGCGGGATGGGTAGGATACATTTAGATATAAGAGTAACTACACCTGCCTAAGCACTTTAATACATACACTTTAACATTTGAAACCCTACACTTATGTCAACCCATAACTCCACATTCACATCAATATGCATTAACTTCCAAATTACTTAAACACATTTACATCAAGAATTACCACAATCAAAGAATATTTTTCACAACAATACAACATTTTTTTCTTTCTTTTTCAAAACAATGCACATTTCTCCTTATTTCAATAGTTCCACTCACAAGTAAAACCACCCATACACACTTCATGTTTTACAAAGTTCATAACAATTTCAAGTGTTCACGAGAGGTACAAGGTTCAAATAGATAGTCAATTAAAATAATTGGGTAAGGCTTGTAATGTGGTTGCCAAAGAAACAGGATTACAGGATCAAAGGGGTTAACTAAGATACATAACAATTAGGTGGATATAACACATATATTTGGCTTAACAAAGAAACGTATCACTTCCAAGACTGACTAAACTATTATTTCGCTTTGCAAACACACGAGGCAAGTTCTAGACATCAAATACAATGCAAAAAATAACACAAAACCTCACACGCACATGGCACATGACTCAATCAAGATTGGATCATCAAGACACTCTAGGCAGAGCATGTAAGCAAAGTTATGATCTTACAATTTAAGGTACTTATACAAGAGTCAAAAGTTGAGATTAAGAGTCATAACAAAATCACTCACTATTCTCAAGGCGTAATAAACTCAAGAGACATTGTCTTCAATTCAATTCATCGCACAAGGTTTGCCTACTCCTAAAAACAAATACTAACTACACCTGGTTCAAACAAAACCCTTGGAAAAGAATCGCGGCACAAAGAAAAACCAAGGGGAAATTATTACACTACCTACTAAAAGAAAATCTTTTTGTATTTTTCTTTCGACTTTAATCCCTCAAGAAACCCGTCGAATGATATCCATCGTCGGGAAAAGTCAAAAATTTAAAATGTTATGTTTTTTTTTCAATTATTTTCTATCAAACTACTACAACTAACCAAAAAAAACAACAACAACTTAATATACATACAATATACATACAAACATATCCGCCACCCCACACTTTAAGTTGTGGCATGTCCCAAGGATACACAATTAAAAAGCACAAGGTAAAAGAAACTTCCCTAAATTTTCTTCTTTTCTGAGAACATACAAACTCAACCCCTAATTCTGAATTCTTTCCTCGTTTTCGCTCCTTGGGATTCTTTATGGAGCTCATTGAATCCAATTCCTCTAAGGATACCTGCAATACCCACTCTTTTCTTTCTTTCTTGTCCTCATCTTGTGCGATAAATTGCTCGTTCATGATCATCCTCAACTTGTTCCTGTATTTTTTCACATGATCAATCCATATATATTACTGTAAATCCCCAAAAATAAAATCCACTTGATCAAGGTTAGAATAAGAAAACAAAGAAGAAAGGTCAAGTGAATATTCCTCTGGTATGTACAAGACCATTTGTTTCTCATTTCCTTCGATTAAAGGATGCAAATGTGGATAGGTGGATGGGGGTTTGAACTCTTCTTTTGTTGCTTCACACTCAACCACAGCCTTATTTTCAATCATCTCAGTTGAATCAGAGTCCTCTTGAACAGTGAAAAGCCCTCTCTGTAGATGCTCATCCTCTTGGGTAGGCTCATTTCACAGGGTATTTCCTCCATATTTTTACCATCACAACACAACGATCTTTCTGAAAGTATGCTTATTATTTGACTCACTTACGTTGTTAGGTTGTTAATAGCTTCATCATCTTGTGTAAATCTCTCTACCGACTTATTTATGAACTTATACACAAGCTCTTCCAAACTATCATACTCCCCTTGAGGAGGTTGTCTCACTTCACTTCTATTCAAGTTATAATAAGAGTATTCATCCCAATCAGAGTCAAGATTGTGCCCATATGAATACTCATACATGTATGGACTAGAAACATAGTAAGACGGTTCAAAATACGTACCATAGGAAGAATACATACTTGCTTGACAGTCAACCCACAGTTGATTTCCACCGCATTTAAAACACATAGCAGACCGCTGATAATATTCAACTGCTAATTATTCAACCATTTTCTTAGACTGGTTGTACTCCATCTTCGTAGCATTTAGAGTTCAATATCTATAGTATCTTCTCAAACTTTTTAGGTACTACAAAATAAATCTTGAAAAGAAATTAACTAATAAAGAAAATAAAATAGAAAAGAAAAGAGAAAAGAAAAGCTAACACCTAATTCCTGAATTAGCACTACAAACTATTTCAAACACTGTTGATTGTCAATCCCCGGCAATGGCGCCAAACTTTGATGACCTTGAAACACACACTTAAATATGATTGCCAGTCGAATATAATATAATATAATATCGTATCCACAAGGATTGAATCTAAACAATATTATTGTAGTTTGTAGCTTGATTGCTATCCAAGATAATCAACAATTGAGGTTTATATGATTAAAACTTAAATTAACTAAGATTCTAAACTATTGACTAGTGACAAACAACACAAGTAGTAAGAAAAGGAAGATATCATTGGGGAGAAGATAGGGTTGATAGGATAGGTGCAAGATGCATGTTTGTGATATAACTCTAGATAATTCACTTCTAATGTTCAAGTGTGTCTCTCGAATTCACTTGGTTATTAGTTCAATTATTTAGTAGAAACCCCTCTCTCGATTAAGTCTCAACCTCACAATATGAACCAATTTTAAGTGCTATGCAGGAATTCGTAATGGATTGATCTTTAGGATACTCTCTTTCGATTATCCCCCTAACATAGTTTAGTCAACAATTCAACTAGCCTTTTTCGATTACTAAGAAGAATTAGTGACTTCAAACAACTAAATATAAAGCGACAATATCATAAGTTATGCCTCTCTCGATTACATTAACAAGTGAATAAAGATGCAACAGTTAAAACATTCAAAACGGTTCAATATATAAAACTAGAGTTAATTAT
Organism: Nicotiana knightiana; assembly: GCA_005239525.1. NCBI lineage: Eukaryota > Viridiplantae > Streptophyta > Magnoliopsida > Solanales > Solanaceae > Nicotiana > Nicotiana knightiana. The sequence continues at coordinate 79,379 of ML369425.1, forward strand.
CTACAAACAAATATCAGTACACCAAATCCATTAAACCCTAAAGAGAACTACTCAATAGCCATGGAGTAATTCATCACAATTAAGTATAAAGTAAACAAAAACATAAAACAATCCAAACCCTTGTATTGAGTTAGGATTGAATGATGGATTCCTTGTGCTCTTCCCTCTCCAACTTCTCCTTAGCCTCCTTAGGTCTAAATTATGTCAAAAGTCCCCAAAAAACCATTTTTCTATGTATATATACCAAGTAAGGTTGGGTCCAAACACATATACCTTATCCTATGCAAAAAAGGATACTTTTACCGGACAGGACGTGCGCGGCCGTGCACCTGGAAGTATGCCCGCGCACTTAGCCGCACACTTTTCACATTGTTCTGCCCCATATGCGCGGTCAGTGCGCGGCCGTGCACTTGTCTCGCAGTTTTCACCCTTCTATATTGGGTATTTGAAAAAAATATAAAACATGAAAGTTGTCCCTTTGAATTATCTTTCCAGCAATATATTGTGAGCCCAAACGAAGTACTGCGCGAAAAGTTATGTGTATTTTACTAGACAATGCACAATATGCCTGCTCGATTCTTCGTTCGTTCTTAACTATCATCCGTTGATCCCCGAACACGATCCCGACTTAATTCCTTGGGCTTTCACTCAGACTTCAAAGCTCCAAATTACTTTAGTTCATTCCATAACATCTACATAGATCTAAATCACTCCTACAATGCATAAAACACACAATTGGTGTAAAACACTAGTGATTGAAGCTCAAACTCAACTGGAGTGCAGTAAATTGGAATGTAATAATCGACTAAAACATGATATTAAATCCTACCATCATAACTCGAGTCAACAAGTAAGATCAGAGATAATGAATGGCACATAGGAAACAACACAACAAAATCGTAATATGCATGACTCGCACAAGGTAGGTACACCACTATACAAATATTATCAACAACAATGCCCCCAAGCCTTCACAATTCATCACAAATCATCCTCGACATAGTCCCCTGGTCTCGTCGCGTGTGCAAAAATAAAGTAAATGACCGCCTTGTCTCACCACACACGCATAATAATATTCCCACCTTGTCTCGTCACATGTGCAGATCCATATATATAGTTGTTGACACCCAATTTTGTCTATCCTCACTCCATATTATTCTAATGAGCTACTATTTTATTTAATAGACATAATAATATCTTTGTAGTATTTTCTATGTATTATTACAAGTACTACAAATTTTTTATTATTATTATTATTATTATAAATATGTTATTAATATCCTCATTAGTTTTCTTGCTACTACTATTATTATTATTATTATTATTATTATTGTTGTTGTTGTTGTTGTTGTTGTTGTTGTTGTTGTTGTTGTTGTTATTTTTATTACCATGCCATCTTAATTTAATAGTAGCTCAATTATTATTTTAAGACAAAACCCAAACAACTTATTTCCAACCCATCCCAACAAAGTCGTTTCTCCATCTTTGTGTCAACCCCTAGTCCACAAATAATTAAACCCAAAACCAAATATTACATTACCAAAATCCCCTCCCATGGAGTTTTGGCACGACCCAAAATCTAACTTGTCGTGATGACACCTAAACCAACCCTCTAGGCAAGCCAATTAACAAGTATCAAATTCTTATGAATTTTAATAAGACAATTAAGTAAAATAAAATATTTAAAGCTTATACATTTCTCAAAGGTTGGTTGTACAAATCATGAGCTTCTAAGATTTAGAGTGTACAAAGCTGGTATGAAATAATACATCATCTATTCGAAATGTACATAAATAGATTTTTAATAGTCTAAGGCTACCATGAACAAGAGGAGCTACAACTGGAACGTAGGTACATCTTCAAATCCAGCTCCCGTCAAACACAACAACATCATTAGTCAACATCTGCAGGCAAGATGCAGAAATAACGGAGTCACCATTCATAGGGTGCACGCCCACACGCCCGTCACCTAGCGTGTGCGTTACCTCAATACCAATCACATCTCACGTAATTTGAGGTTTCATACCCTCAACACTAAGTTTAGAAGTGTTACTTACCTCGAATAAGCCAATTCCAATGCCGAGAAAGCCAACTGATGCTCCAAAAATGCCATCTCGTGCGTACCGACCTTCGAATGGATCAAAACTAGCCAAAAGCAAATAAAGCCCAAGAAAACAACTCCAAATGATGAAGGTCGAACCATTAATCAAAACCCAAAATCGTCCAAAAGTCACACCTGAGCCCGCTTCGGAACACGATAAAACTTACAAAATCCGATAACCCATTCAATTACGAGTCCAACTATACTAGTTTCACTCAAATCCGACTCCGAATCGATAATCAAAATTCAAAAATTCACATCATGAAACTTTAGGAAACCCCCCCCCCCAATTTTCATCTCAAAATACTAATTGGATGAAAACAATGATATATTCATATATATTAACCAAACTCGAGTTAGAATTACTTACCCCGATTTCTTGAAAACCTCACGAAAATTGCCACAAATCGAGCTCCCAAAGTCCAAATGTGAAATAATACTCCAACCCTCGTTTATATAGTACAAAATCTGACCTATCATTGTGCTAACCGCACATTGTTTTGTGCGGCCGCACATCCTAGGTCCCGTGGCCGCAAGTCTAAATTGTACGGTCGCACTTCAATAGTGATTGCACTACCAGACTTTAGTAAATAGCCATAAATTATGTACAAATATCCAAATAATGATTTATTTACTTTTCTGGAAACTAGACATAAAGGGATACAACTTTAGGTTTTGGATCATCTCCAAATTACTTATAGATTAAAAGATATAAGCTTCTGAATTCAGACTATCGAACATGCAGAATCTCCGATCTGCGCCTGCAAGAAGAATTGTGCGGTCCACACTTTTCCTCCCAGGTCCACACTTGTGGCTTTGACTCAGCACTATAAAATGTTCTCCCACACTTCCAAAGGTACCAGAACAGCATCAGAGTGTCGAAAATGTGCGGACTCGCTCAAAACTCACCCTGAAACATACTAGAGCAACTCGGGACCCCGTTCGAATGTACCAACAAGTCTTAAACACAATATGAACTTACTCGAAGCCTCAAATCACGCATAACAACATCGAAACGACGAATCATACCTCAAATCAAACTTAATGAGCATCGAATCTTCAACTTTCAAAACTCGCGCCGAAACATATCAAATCAACCAGGAATGAACTCATATTTTGCACACAAGACCCAAATGACATAATGAATCTATTCTGATTCCCGAAATCCTAATCCTAATCCGATATCATCAAAGTCAACTCTCGGGAAAACTTATGAACTTTCCAAACCTTCAAATTTCTAACTTTTGCCAATTAGCATTAGAACCTTCTAAAAATATCCAAATGCAAAATCGGGCATACGCCCCTGTCCAAAATCACCATCCGGACCTTATGGAACCATTAAAATTTCAATCGAAGGTCGAATACTAAAAAGTCAAACTTGGTCAACTCTTCTGACTTAAAGCTTCAATCATGAAATTCATCCTTCCAAATCAATCCCGAATAACCTGAAACCAAAACTGACCATTCACACAAGTCATAATACATTATACGGAGCTACTCATGCCCTCAAACTACCAAAAAAAGTGCAAATACTCAATACGGCCAGTAGGGTCGTTACATCCAACCCCACTTAAACATACGTTCATCCTCGAACGTGCCCAGAGTTATTCCCAAACCGCCAAACCGCTGTGTAACCTTACGATGCATATACTCGGGGGTGATCCCACGTTACCCTATTCCATATAGGCCCGAAAACACAACATAACTGAAGATCATTACTTCAACCTTAGACCGTAAACCACATAATCCAATCTCCAACATCCAGAATTTCTTATAAGATTTGAATCTCGCATCTACACCCTGTATAAGTCTGAATAAGCTGTATCAAGACACAACTATAACCCAAGACACAATCACAGGATATACCACACAACTCAATTACCCATAGAAAAATTTCCGATCACAGTAGTTGCTCAAAATAACCAATCCCGGTAATAAAACTCATATCAAACAAAAACTCATTCTAAAACATTCGTACACTACCAATAATAAAAGGAACACCCAGAAACTCATAACCATTCATCAGATTAACAAGTCATGGAGCTCCCTCTCCTTTAACAAGAGCTATAGCCTATTTCTAAGCCGACTTCTGATATTACCCTTCCAAATATACCGCAATCAAATCCGATAGTACCCATTCTAGATCCGACGACTTCATCTTATCAAATACCAACTACTCTACGGACATGCAACACCAATACTACCCAGAGCCATAAACCGTGCAATCCATGCACCCATACATAATAATTCAAATGTACTCAAACATGGAAAATGACTCAAACGAGAGAACCATCCCGCAAGTTCAACAAGTACCGCCACAAGAAATGCTGAAAATCCATCACACATCGTAGAATCATAACACACAAATGTAACACAAAGGATCATACCTCAACATAACTCCGTTTCAATACGTGACCCCATCCAAACACTGGTCCATATTATATACCTCAAGCAACCTTGCTCAAAATCAATAACCACGCGCGACTCGACATCAAGTACCCAAGGTGCATGATCATAACCACGGAGAAGAAAATGACACAATGCCGCACAAACCCGAAAGAACGTAACCAATGCGCACTAAATCATGAATCACACAAATACATATCTTGCTTATATTTTGCTATAAGGCCCCAATAGAACCACACCATGTGTGCGTATAACTAATGAATCACAACTCTTGATAGCATAGAAGAGTCACTCATGGAACATATCCGAACACTAACAAACCCGACTCTAACTGAATGGCACACCCCTCAACAATAGTAGTATGTAGTCAACCAATCTGCCCTCGTGTAGAATACACATCCTAATTGGGCCTACCAACGAACCCCAAATCAACTCAAGCCATCAACAAACATATACATAACCCTCCGAAAGTCCACAATGACTGAATCATAACACATACTATCATCTGGATAGTGTAACGACCCAGTCGGTCGTTACGTAGAATCTGCATTTATATTTACTGTTATTGCCTCATCATAGCTTGGTTAAACTGTTCTTGATGTGTTAGAGTTGGTAGGATCAGAATCGGAATAATTATAACGAGAATTTAGTCACTTAGTCTTTAAAAATAGCCTTAGAGTTGAAAAAGTCAACTGAGAGTTGACTTATTGGTAAACGACCTAGGAATATGGATTTTATGGCTCGAATAGCTTCGTTAGCTGATTTGGGACTTAGGAGTGTGTTCGGAATATTTTTGTGAGGACCGATGTAGAATTAGGTTTGAATTGGCGAAAGTTAGTTTTTGGTAATTTCCGGTCGACAGTGGAAATTAGGCTATCGGGTTCGGAATGGAATTCCGAGAGTTGGAACATGTTCTAATGTCATTTTGGATATGTCTGCAAAATTTCAGGTCAATCGGAGTTGTTTTGGATAGTTTCAGCATTGTTGGTGGATTTTAGAAATTTCAAAGTTCTTAGGCTTGAATTTGATGTGATTTTGGTGTTTTGATGTTATTTTTAGTGTTTCGGGAGTGCAATTAAGTTTGAATGATCATATATGATATGTTGGTATATTTGGTTGGGGTTCCGAGGGGCTCGGGATTGATTTCAGATGGTTAACGGGAAGTTCAGAGTTGGAAATTTACAGCAAACAGCTGCTGGTGTGAATTCACTGTTGTTTCCGCACCTGCAGATGTTTTATCGCAGGTGCGGGCCCATAGGAGCGCACAAGGCTCCGTAGGTGCGAGATTGAGCAAGCCCAGGAGAGCATCGCAGATGCAGACACTTGACTGCACCTGCGAGGTCGCAGGTGCGGAGATTGATCGGTTTAATGAAAAGTCGCAGGTGCGGTTGATTTGACCGTAGGTGCGAGTCCGCAGGTGCGCTAATAAGGCCGCAGGCGCGGAAATACCTGGGCGGAAAGTATAAAAAGGTGGCTTCGCGAATTTTAACCCTTTTTCCACCATTGTTGTGCGGGTTCCGAGGTTTTTGAGGGATTTTGAAGAGGAAAACGTTGGTGCATCATTGAGGTAAGCCTTTTGGACTCATTAACTCGATTATAGGTGATTAAAGACCTTAATATCAGTGTTAAATTCATGAAAATAAGTAAAAAAAGGTGGAGTTAGGGCTTTAGATCATGAGACCTTTAGGGGTCAATTTGAGAGGTCAAACGAACTCTGATTTTAGCGTTATTTATATGTATGGACTCGTGAGATGATGAATAACATTTTGGTATAAAATTTTTCAAGTTCCAAGATGCGGGCCCGAGGGTCGAGTTTTGGCTAAATTCGGATTTATGCTAAAATTGGTACTTTTCAATTGGAATTCATTCCTTTAGCATAATTTGATGATAAAGATCTAATTTTTATAGATTTGTAGCGCTCGGAAGTTGATTCAAGATGCAAACGGGTTGCAGAGTAGCTTTTCGGGCTAGTTTGAGGTAAATAATGTCTTTAAATCCTGTCCTGAGGGTATGAAACCCCGGACTTTGCATCCTTTCACGGATTTTGGAATGCAAAGATTGGAAATTTGGAAACATATTCCTTTTTATGCAACTATCGAGTTGCTAACCCGATTTTAACGCCTATGCTTAATAGTATTGATATATTTTGATATAATTTGGGTTGCAAGCCATGTTTGGGGCCTAGTGCTGATCTGTTTACCACTTGGGGGTTATTTTTACTATTTTTCTCACTTGATATGTTATGATTTCCACTCAGTCTTTCCTTGATAATTGTTTTGATACTCAGAGTATTTTGATATTATTTCTTGAAAATTAAATACTGTTTTGGGTCGGGAACCCGGTATAATGATGGCCCGAGTAGGGGTGTGCATTCCATTTATCGATTTGATTTTTACCCTTATCGATAATTACTTATCGATTATCGATTTGTACATATGCTTATCGTTATCGTTTCAATAAGGTTTCAATTTTTTCGATTTCGGTTTATCGATTTTTGGGGCATATCGATTCGGTTATCGATTACACAAATTAAAAAATTTACGGGATTCCACCAATAAGAAAATTTGCTAGCTCTAAGCGATGTTGTCATGTTTTGGTACCCTTACTTAATATATGTATACTATGTATACACATGTATAAATTGTGGATAGCTAATAGAGATAGATGACTAATTACTACTATATCATACCAAATGATACAACGATTAATTGATTTAATTCAGGCAGACTAATTATTATTCAGCTCCTTACCTAACTGACCAAAAGAACTTCTACCAAATTACAATCAACTTACTGAGAGAACCCATTTGGAGATAGAGAATTANAGCGGCTCGCCGCTCGCCGGCGCCTGAACTGAAGTAGAAGTCGTGACTGACTCGTGAAGAGGAGGGTAGGGCCGCAGGGGAAAATCTTGAGGCAGAAGCAACGTGAAGTCGTGAAGAGGAAAAGAAATAATAGGGTAGGGGAAATTAGAAAATAATAAGGGTAGAGGAAAATGGAAATAATAAGTTAGGGTAAAGTCAGAAACCACGGCAAAAAAAAAATCTTATCGATAAATCGATGAGCGAAGTGGACAAATTCAAAATCCATAACTCGATAAAAAAAATTTCAGAATCGAAATCGATAAATCGATAACAAATAATCGATTCGATTTATCGATAAACCGATTCGAATGCACACCCCTAGGCCCGAGTGGCATGTTGATACCGTCTGACTGAGTGAGGCCACATGACAATATTGTGAGGATGTTATGATACGAGAGAGGCCGAGGGCCAATATTGTGAGTGATTTATGCCATGATGTGGCTTGTTATAGCGCTTGGGCTGTAGGAGCCCCTCCGGAGTCTGTACACACCCCCAGTGAGTGCAGGTACCAACTAAGTGCGAGCGATACCCGCGGGGCTGATACTGAGTGACTGTGAGGTTGCCCGCTGGGCTGATACCGAGTGACTGTAAGGTTGCCCGCTGGACTGATACTGAGTGATGGTGAGGTGCTGAGGAAAATTGTTACAAGAAATGATTATGGCCCGAGGGGCAGATTTATGATGATTTTACTGAGTTTTTGACTGTGATTCACTTCATTTTTTCAAACTAATATTACTGAGAGTTTTACTGAGAAATATAGAAAAATATACTTGTTTCAAAGGATTTTATGAAACTGGTTTTTGAACTTATGTACACTTTATTGAGACTTGGCATTTACTGTTTTGTGGATTGGTGTTTTGTGTTGTGTGTTTCTTATTCTCAGATTGTGATTTATTTTCATTACTAATGAGTTGGCGTACTCATCATTACTCCCTGTACCTCTGTGTATAGATCCAGGTACTAGCGCGGAGCAGTAGTTATCTTCTTTCGCTTTCAGTAGATTCACGGGATTTCGAGGTAGCTGTCCAGCGTCCGCAGCTTCTTCATTTCCCTTCCTCATATAGTATTAGCATTCGACTCATAGACACTTATTATGACATTAGCAGAGTTAGTTTATTTTCTTAGATGCTCATGATCATTGACTCCGGTCTTAGAGGATTGTTTGGAATGTTAGATTATTATTGGAGCGTAAAGACTTAAAAAAATTATTTTATGCTTTGTTGTTGCTTGTTATTGATTATTGAAAAATTATAATAGAATGGATGGGTAGTTATGTGATGGTTGGATAGCCTATTTCCATGATAGGCGCCATCACGACCTATTAGGATTTGGGGTCGTGACAAATTGGTATCAATGCTCTAGGTTACATAGGACTCAACAGTCATGAGCAAGTTCAGTAGAGCCTTGCGGATTGGTATGGAGACGTCTGTACTTATCTTCGAGAGGCTGCAGAACTCTTAGGAAAAATCTCATTTTCTTGAACTCTTTCGTTCCAATCTATTGGTTCTTGAAATCTAAACTCATGTTATTTCATTCTCTCACAGATGGTGAGGACACGCAATACCGATCAGGGTGACCAGACACCAGCCAGACCCACTAGGGGTCGGGTCCATGGTGGAGTTAAGGGACCAACCCGTGCAGCAGCCGAGACAGTACTACAGGATCCCTCTGTCATTCAGGATCAGGTTCCCACCTAGGGTACTCCAGTGGGACAGGCTCAGGTACCAGTAGTGCCTATTGTTATTCCAGGTCTTCAGGAGACCCTGGCTCAGTTATTAACGGTGTGTACCAGTTTAGCTCAGGCAGTTGCTATGTCTACTACTGCCACTGCAGCTCAATCTAGGGGAGGCATTCAGACTCCAGCTGCCCGGACACCTGAGCAGGCTGTACAGGGTATTCAGGCACCGGGGGTAGTCCCAGCCCAGCCGGTTGCCCCAGTTCAGAACTATGTGGTTCCTGCTATGCCTGAGGATGAGCAGCGCAGGCTGGAGAGGTTTAACAGACTTCAGCCTCTGACTTTTAGCGGTACAGAGAGCAAGGATTCACAAGGGTTTCTAGATAAGTGCCAGAGGATACTGCGTACTGCGGGTATTTTGGAGACCAACAGGGTCTCATTTGCTATATTTCAGTTTGTTGGTGCTGCTTTCACACTACGGGAGGCATTTGAGAGGCGTAGGCTGGTTGGTTTAGCACCGCTCACCTGGCAGCAGTTCTCCACGCTCTTTTTGGAGAAGTATGTTCCTCAGTCCCACAGAGAGGAGCAACGCAGACAATTTGAGTAGCTGCGCCAGGGAGAGTTGTCAGTTACTCAGTATGAGATGAGGTTTTTTGAGTTGGCTAGACATTCTTCGGAGTTAGTCCCTACTGACAGGGAAATGATAAGGAGGTTTGTGGATGGTCTCACGTATCTGCTTCGGATTTTTATGACCAAGTAGAGAGTGTCTGGAGCTACATTTGAGAAGGTAGTTGACATTTCTCAGGACATTAAGTCGGTTCGTAGGCAGGAGCGTGAGGAGAGGGAGGCCAAGAGGCCTCGGGGATCAGGTAGCTTTAGTGGTGCCCCTTCTAGAGGGCAGTTTCAGCACAATAGAGGTCGTCCATTTAAACCTCCACAACCAGTTCGCCCAACTTACAGTGGTGTATCTTCGGGGCAGGGTCCTCGCAGTTCTCATTAGGGACGTTCATCTTTTAGTGCCCTTCCAACTCAGAGCTCCGCCCGAGCATCATCTTATCAGGGTTCTTCTATGCATGGTTCATCTGGTGGTTATCATGGTGGCATGGGTTCCCGTCAGTTTTCATCTCCAGCTCCAGGTGGTTGTTATGAGTGTGGAGAGTTCGGAAATTAGTGGAGGCAGTGTCCCCGTCATCCAGGTAGTTCATCTCAGTAGAGGGTTCAACCCTCGACTTCAGCCCCAGTCACTTCACCACCTACCCAGACAACTAGGGGTGGTGGTTAGGCAGCTAAAGGCCGCCTTAGAGGGGGAAGTCGAGCAGCTGGAGGCCAGCCACGTATTTATGCACTTCTAGCTAGGCCTAATGCTATGGCCTCAGATGCGGTGATTACATGTACTATTTCAGTTTGTCACAGTGATGCTTTGGCTTTATTTGACCTTGTTTCCACATACTCTTATGTTTCATCGTATTTTTCTCACTTTTTGAATATGCCCCGTGAATCTTTAGTTACGTATGTTCATGTTTTGACTCCGGTGGGCGATACTATTGTTGTGGACCGTGTGTATCGGTTATGTCTTATATCTATTGGTGGTCTGGAGACCCGAGTGGACTTGATGTTACTCAGTATGGTTGATTTTGATGTAATTCTGGGCATGGATTGGTTATCACCATGTCATGCTATCCTTGATTTTCACTCTAAGACCGTGACCCTAGCTATGCCCGGAGTTCCGAAAGTTGAGTGGAGAGGGTCTATAGAGCATGTGCCGAGCAGAGTAATTTCTTATTTGAAGGCTCAACGTATGGTTGAGAAAGGGTGTGAGTATTATCTTGCTTTTTTGAGGGATGTTAGTAGTGAGACCCCTTCTGTTCATTCTGTTCCTGTGGTCCGTGATTTTTCGGACGTATTCCTTGCAGACCTACCAAGCATGCCACATGATAGGGACATTGATTTTGGTATTGACTTGGTACCAGACACCCAACCTATCTCTATTCCACCTTACCATATGGCACCATCGGAGTTGAAAGAATTGAAAGAGCAGCTTCAAGAACTCTTAGATAAGGGGTTCATCCGGCTTAGTGTGTCACCTTGGGGTGCACTGGTGTTGTTTGTGAAGAAGAAAGATGGCTCCATGCGTATGTGCATTGATTATAGGCAGCTGAATAAGGTTACGGTGAAGAACTGGTATCCTTTGCCGCGTATTGATGACTTGTTTGATCAGCTTCAGGGAGGTAGGGTGTTCTCCAAGATCGATTTGAGGTCGGGGTATCACCAGTTGAAGATTTGGGATTCTGACATTCCGAAGACTACTTTTAGGACCAGATATGGTCATTATGAGTTTCTGGTTATGTCATTTGGGCTGACCAATTCCCCAGCCGCGTTCATGCAATTGATGAACATCGTGTTTCAGCCTTACCTTGATTCTTTCGTCATTGTACTCAGCACTTGAGGATTGTGTTGCAGAGGTTGAGGGGGGAGAAGCTTTATGCAAAATTCTCCAAGTGTTAGTTTTGGCTTGGTGCAGTAGCTTTCTTGGGGCATGTGGTGTCTAGTGAGGGTATTCAGGTTGATCTGAAGAAGATTGAGGCAGTGCAGAGTTGGCCCAGACCATCCTCAACTACTGAGATTAGGAGTTTCCTTGGTTTGGCGGGATATTACCGTCGCTTCGTGGAAGGATTCTCTTCTAGCGCTTCACTATTGACCAGATTGACCCAGAAGGGTGCTCCATTCAGATGGTCCGATGAGTATGAGGAGAGCTTTCAGAAGCTCAAGTCAGCATTGACCACATCTCCGGTATTGGTTTTGCCTACTGGTTCAAGTTCTTACATAGTCTATTGTGATGCTTCTAGAGTTGTCTTGGGAGCGGTATTGATGCAAGACGGTAGGGTGATTGCCTATGCGTCTAGACATTTGAAGGTGTACGAGAAGAATTGCCCAGTGCACGATCTTGAGTTAGCTGCCATTGTTCATGCCTTAAAGATTTGGCGCCATTACTTGTATGGGGTACAGTGTGAGATTTCACTGATCATTGTAGCTTGCAGTACCTGCTGAGGCAGAAGGACTTAAATTTGCGTCAGAGGAGATGGTTAGAGCTTCTCAAGGATTATGATCTCACTATTTTGTATCATCCAGGGAATACCAATATGGTGGCCGATGCCTTGAGTCGCAGGGCCGAGAGTTTGGGGAGTCTAGCATACCTTTCAGCAGAAGAGCGACCTTTAGCACTTGATGTTCAGGCTTTGGCGGGTCAGTTGGTAAGATTGGATTTGTCAGACCCTCCGTGGGTATTAGCTAGCATGGCTTCCCGATCTTCTCTCTATGACCAAATTAGAGCTCGGCAGTATGATGATCCGCATTTGTTAGTACTTCAAGATAGGGTCCATCGAGATGATGTCAGGGATGTGACTATTGGTGATGACGTGTTATGAGGATGAAGGGCCATATTTGCGTGCCCAATGGGGATGGACTTCTAGAGTTGATATTAGTAGAGGCTCACAGCTCGCGGTATTCCGTTTATCCGAGTGCCACGAAGATGTATCAGGATCTAAGACAGCAATATTGGTGGAGGCGGATGAAGAGAGATATGTTGAGTATGTAGCACGGTGTCTCAACTGCCAGCAAGTCAAGTATGAGCACCAGAGACCAGGTGGAGTACTTCAGAGGTTAGATATTTGGGGAGTGGAAGTGAGAGCGGATTACTATGGACTTTGTAGTTGGGCTTCCACGGAATTCGAAGTGTTTTGATGCTATTTGAGTCATTGTGGATAGATTGACCAAGTCTGCGCACTTCATTCCTGTTGGTACTTCTTATACTTCAGAGCGATTAGCTGGTATTTACGTTAAGGAGATTGTCCGATTGCATGGAGTTCTGGTTTCTATTATTTTTGACAGAGGTACTCACTACATCTCAGTTTTGGAGGGCCGTACAGAGAGGTATGGGTACTGATGTAGAGTTGAGCATTGAATTTCATCCTTCGACCAAAGGGCAGTCGGAACGGACTATTCAGATTTTGGAATATATGTTACGGTCTTGTGTGATTGATTTTGGTGGTTCATGGGATCAGTTTCTGCCACTAGCGGAGTTTGCATATAATAAAAGCTACCAGTCCAGTATTCAGATGGCCCCGTATGAAGCTTTATATGGTAGGAGGTGTAGATCTCCGGTTGGTTGGTTCGAGCTTGGTGAGGCTAAGTTATTGGGCACATATTTGATTCAGGATGCGTTGGAGAAATTGAAGTTGATTTAGGAGCGACTTTGCACGGCGTAGTCTAGGCAGAAGAGTTATGCGGACCGGAAGGTCTGGGATGTGTCTTTTATGGAAGGTGATAAGGTACTGCTGAAAGTATCACCCATGAAGGATGTTATGAGGTTCAGAAAGAGAGGAAAGATGAGCCCACAATTTATTGGTCTTTTTGAGGTACTTTAGAAGGTTGGAGGTGGCTTATAGACTTACCTTGTCACCCAGCCTATCGAGTGTTCATCCGGTATTTCACGTGTCGATGCTCAGGAAGTATGTTGGTGACCCGTCTCATGTGTTAGACTTCAACACAGTTCAACTCGAGGGTGATATGTCATATGAGGTAGAGCCAGTAGCAACTTTGGACCGTCAAGTCAAAAAATTGAGGTCTAAGAATATAGATTCAGTGAAAGTACAATGGAGAGGTCAACCAGTAGAGGAGGCTCCTTGGGAGACCGAGAGAGAGATGCAAAGCAAATAGCCTCACTTGTTTGAGACTCCAGGTATGTTTATAGACCCGTTCGAGGACGAACGTTTGTTTAAGAGGGGAAAAATGTAATGATCCGGTCAGTCATTACGTAGAATCTGCATTTATATTTACTGTTATTGCCTCGTCATAGCTTGGTTAAACTGTTCTTGATGTGTTAGAGTTGGTAGGCTCGAAATCGGAATAAATATAATGAGAATTTAGTCACTTAGTCTTTAAAAATAGCCTTAGAGTTGGAAAAGTCAACTAAGAGTTGACTTATTGGTAAACGACCTCGGAATGCGGATTTTATGGCTCGGATAGCTTCGTTAGGTGACTTGGGACTTAGGAGTGTGTTCGGAATATTTTTGTGAGGACCGGTGTAGAATTAGGCTTGAATTGGCGAAAGTTAGTTTTTTGTAATTTCCGGTAAGCAGTGAAAATTAGGCTATCAGGGTTAGAATGGAATTCTGACAGTTGGAACAGGTTCATAATGTCATTTTGGATATGTCTGCAAAATTTCAGGTCAATCGGAGTTGTTTTGGATAGTTTCGGCATCGTTGGTGGATTTTAGAAATTTCAAAGTTCTTAGGCTTGAATTTGATGTGATTTTGGTGTTTTGATGTTATTTTTAGTGTTTCGGGAGTGCAATTAAGTTTGAATGATCATATATGATATGTTGGTATATTTGGTTGGGGTTCCGAGGGGCTCGGGATTGATTTCGGATGGTTAACGGGAAGTTCAGAGTTGGAAATTTGCAACAAACAGCTGCTGGTGTGAATTCACTGTTGTTTCCGCACCTGTGGATGTTTTATCGCAGATGCGGGCCCGTAGGAGCGCAGAAGGCTCCGTAGGTGCGAGATTGAGCAAGCCCAGGAGAGAATCGCAGATGCGGACACTTGACTGCACCTGCGAGGTCGCAGGTGCGGAGTTTGATCGATTTAATAAAAAGTCGCAGGTGCGGTTGATTTGACCGTAGGTGCGAGTCCGTAGGTGCGCTAATAAGGCCGCAGGCGCAGAAATACCTGGGCGGAATGTATAAAAAGGTGTCTTCGCGAATTTTAACCCTTTTTCCACCATTGTTGTGCGGGTTCCGAGGTTTTTGAGGGATTTTGAAGAGGAAAACGTTGGTGCATCATTGAGTTAAGCTTTTTGGACTCATTAAATCGATTGTAGGTGATTAAAGACCTTAATATCAGTGTTAAATTCATGAAAATCAGTAGAAAAAGATGGAGTTAGGGCTTTGGATTATGAGACCTTTAGGGGTCGATTTAAGGGGTCAAACGAACTCCGATTTTAGCTTTCTTTATATGTACGGACTCGTGAGATGATGAGGAACATTTTGGTTTAAAATTTTCAAGTTCCAAGATGCGGGCCCGGGGGTCGGATTTTGGCTAAATTCGGGTTTTATGCTAAAATTGGTACTTTTCAATTGGAATTCATTCCTTTAGCATAATTTGATGATAAAGATCTGATCTTTATAGATTTGGAGCTCTCGGAAGTTGATTTGAGAAGCAAGCGGGTTGCAGAGTAGCTTTTCGGGCTAGTTTGAGATAAGTAATATCTTTAAATCCTGTCCTGAGGGTATGAAACCCCGGACTTTGCATCCTTTCACGAATTTTGGAATGCAAAGATTGAAAATTTTGAAATATATTCCTTTTTAGGCAACTATCGAGTTGCGAACCCGATTTTAAATCCTATGCTTAATAGTATTGATATATTTTGATATAATTTGGGCTGCAAGCCATGTTTGTGGCGTAGTGCCGATCTGTTTACCCCTTGGGGGCGGTTTTTACTATTTTCTTCACTTGATATGTTATGATTTCCATTCAGTCTTTTCTTGATAATTGTTTTGACACTCAGAGTATTTTGATATTATTTCTTGAAAATGAAACACTATTTTGGGTCGGGAACCCTATATAATGATGGCCCGAGTGGCATGTTGAGACTGTCTTGAGTGAGGCTGCGGGCCAATATTGTGAGGATGTTTTGATACGAGAGAGGCAGAGGGACAATATTGTGAGTGATTTATGCGATGATGTGGCTTGTTATAGCGCTTGGGTTGTAGGAGCCCCTCCGGAGTCTGTACATACCCCTAGTGAGTGCAGGTACTTACTGAGTGCGAGGGTTGCCCGGGGGGCTGATACTGAGTGACTGTGAGGTTGCCCGCTGGGCTGATACCGTGTGACTGTGAGGTTGCCCGCTGGGCTGATATTGAGTGATGGTGAGGTGCTGAGGGAAATTGTTACGAGAAATGATAATGGCCCGAGGGGCAGATTTATGATGATTTTACTGAGTTTTAGACTGTGATTCACTTCGTTTTTTACTGATGTTACTGAGAAATATTGAAAATATACTTGTTTCAAAGGATTTTATGGAAACTGGTTTTTGAACTTATGTGTTCTTTATTGAGACTTGGCATTTACTGTTTTGTGGATTGGTGTTTTGTGCTGTGTGTTTCTTATTCTCAGACTGTGATTTATTTCATTACTACTGAGTTGGCGTATTCATCATTACTCCCTGTACCCCTGTGTACAGATCCAGGTTCTAGCACGGAGCAGTAGTCATCTTCGTTCGCTTTCAGCAAATTCACGGGATTTCGAGGTAGCTGTCCAACGTCCGCAGCTTCTTCATTTCCCTTCCTCATATAGTATTAGCATTTGAATCATAGACACTTATTATGACATTAGCAGAGTTAGTTTATTTTCTTAGATGCTCATGATCGTTTACTCCAGTCTTGGGAGGATTGTTTCGAATGTTAGATTATTATTGGGGCGTAAAGACTTAAAGAAATTATTTTATGCTTTGTTGTTGCTTGTTATTGATTATTGAAACATTATAATAGAACGAATGAGTAGTTATGTGATGGTTGGCTAGCCTTGTTACACGATAGGCGCCATTACGACCTGTTAGGATTTGGGGTCGTGACAGATAGCTTTGGCCACATCTTCACAGTCCATAACCATGAAACAATCTGCTCCTGAAAACTCCCATTTTCCAAATCCATAGAACACATGAGTCACCATATCTGATCCCAACTCTTTCGCTTGAACTCTAACATATCTCTCACACACGATCATCCCATGAGGAAATACTTCTATAGTTCTCCCTTGCCATATAGCAAAAATATGAACATCAGTAGTCGATCAACCAGGCGGGTACTGCAACACCACTGAAGCATCAGCAAGTCAAGACACAACGCTCCTTCTGGAATGTGCACCCTTCTCCGGCAATAACAAGTAGTGATATCATTCACCTAGTCATCTGAATTGTCCCTGTTGCCTAAGAATTCATGACCTTCCCTTCAAAACTGAACCGTGACCTTGTACATGCAAATCTTTAATTCCACATAACACACCGCATCAATCATGCCATCATGTGAAGAATACAAGAATCTCATAATCAACTCTGAGTCACAAGCAGAACACATACCTGATCAGTCAGAAACCTTCAATTTGATCTCATCCAGGAGAAAATATCAATATGAAACATGTTTCTCATGCTGGTAGGAAAAATCCACCTCGAACCATGATAGAAATCATCGAGAACTCTTTGGAATCCATTTGTACATAACTAGGCTATCAGGACTGTATCTCTCTAACTCAACCAAGCTACGCAGGTCGCCAAACCCAAGGTTATTGCCACAAAACACCTATAGGGACTCACCACATCGTAAGTACCCAAAGAACCGATCATATCCATTATTATGCTGGTCCAACCTACTACCAAGTTGTCATATTTCTTCGAGTTCCTTTCGAATTGCCTTCAAATTGATACTTCTCCTTGCTAGAACACCACGATCATTAACCAAAACTCGCCCCACGAACTCTAGCATAAAATCACACTGCCCTAAGGCCCATAAGCCGCTGAATTCCCTCTTAAGTACCCCAAAAGTACCACAACCAAGATACCCACTCTGAAGAGACCTTATGCGAATCTAAAACCATTTCCTTCACCTTCCTAATACTAATATGTAGAATCCATAAGGATATAGAAATACCGCCAGTCTCGACACCATCTAATGTAAATCTCTGTTTCTAGCCATTTACAAATCCTTAAAATTCGCAATTGCTACGTATAAATCTTGAATCCAATAGGACCATTCTCGAGAGTCATCCACTCTACTCAAATCTCAATTGCACCGCTCAAGCGGGCTGAACGACTTGTGCCCTATTAGCACGGCAACACACAAAGAAGTAATCCCACCTTATCACAACCAAGAAAATTCCTACTCTATGCACACTAAATCCTTCACGAATAACCACTCACTCATTCCATGATTCCCATATACCCATAGGATGTGATACAACCCGTATCCAGAAATTCCCTTACCCGAGTCATCCTCGATCTCAACCCCTGCAAGTCATAACTGATTCACAAGTATACTTCAAATTGAAACCAATACAACACATAACTGTGCAATTAAATCATCGATAATAGACTCCCCCACTTGGCTCAAAGCCATAGAACAAAACAATCGATAACTCACAATACCACTACTCTATTACTACCTTAATCCCGCACTGAAATTCAACTAAATCCTTCATAAGCTCATGTAATACAAACCATCTAATATTTCAAATCTTCTGCGACTCTCGCATTCATCCTCGTGACGGTCAAGTCAACCATTACCACCGATCCAAAAACAAATAGTACAAATATAACCCACTGGTATATAAGAAATCCTCCTCACAACATCATAAAATTTACACATCCGTAGATTACCTCGCAGGTTGTAACTCACCTACTTAGCCTCAAACTGACATCTGTTTATACCCTTTCACAGCCTCAACTACTACGCAATCACTTAATCTTCTTGAGTCTGAGCCCATCAACAAGCCCATGAGAATCTATTTTGTTCCACAATTAAGCACCATAAATGATTCTTCAATACACTCATGAATCGAGACTATACGTCACATCAAGACAGAAATCAAGTACCTAATGGTCATTTTACATCTCAAGCAAACTCTTCTCAACACCTTTGAACCATCCGCACACATCCCGTAGTCACATTATACTCATCATATAGCTATCCAATCACTCATCGAGCCACAAATTCCACTCATATGGACAATACCATACATATAAGTCCAAAAGCACGTGCTCACACAACCAAAATCTCCATGTTCAAGCTACAGTCAAAACCTGGCCTCAAGTCCTCAAAACCGGCCCATCATCAGCAAACTAAAATCATATCTCGCACCTCATCCATGGAATCACAGGCCGTCGATGCACATCTAATATCGAGCGCTCCCATGTGAATACGAATGCGTGGAAGGAATTCAAAGAGTTACTCTTCAAGCTGAATAAATCTCATACGATAAGGAAAGAAATATGGGAAGTATATCCTAAATGTCCAGTAGCCTCTTGAAGATAGGTATGAACATCATCATACCGATTCCACAAGACTCTACTAGACACTTGCTCATGACTTGTAGAACCTATGAACCTAGAGCTCTGATACCAATCTGTCACGACCCAAAATCCAACTTGTTGTGATGGCACCTAACCCAACCTGCTAGGTAAACCAATTAACAACTATCAAATTCTAATGAATTTTAATAAGACAGTTAAGTAAAATAAAATATCTGAATCTTATACATTTGCCAAGGACTGGTAGTACAAATCATGAGCTTCTAATATTTATAGTTTACAAAGCTGGTAAGAAACAATACATCATATGTTCAAAATGTACATAAACAGATTTTTAATAATCTAAGGCTACCATGAACAAGAGGCAGCTACAATCGGAACGCATGTACATCTTCAAATCCAGCTCCCGTCGAACACAACAACATCATGAGTCAACATCTGCACGCAAGGTGCAGAAGTGCAGTATGAGTATAACCAACCCTGCGTACTCAATAAGTAACAACCTAAACTTAGATTGAGAATAATGATGAGCTGGAACAAAGGTCAGGTCCAACACCAGTAGCCAACAATAGTTTATAATAACGTAAATCAAGTAATAAAAAAAGTAAATCAAATCTAACATGCTCAGCTTAATCATTATTTCCAAAAATAGTTCTGCTTCTCAAGTATATTAGTGAAAATCCAAATCTTTTACCAAAACCGCCGAAAATATGAGTAAGTTTGAAAACTGTGAGTTTTCCAAAAAAATCCTTTTAATAATAAATATGATGTTTCATTTTCTTTTCAGATAGTAAGTGTAAAACACTTCTCTAAGCCCATATGTCAAGATATGTGAAAATTCATGAATGGCGTGATACCGTACAACATGAGGAAGAATGCATCTCATGCCTGTATGTCAAGTGCGCATGCCAAATGCGATGCGACTCGGTGATAAAATCATATGCATACTCTCAGAGTATCAATTCACTCAGTCCTCCTGGTCACTCAGTCCTTACAATGACTCAGTCCTCACAACCACTCAGTCCTTACAGTCACTTAATCCTCCCCATCACTCGGCACTCAGTAGGTACCTGCACTCACTAGGGGTCACCATTCACACAGTGAACACCCACACGCGCGTCACCTAGAGTGTGCGTCACCTCAATATCAGTCACATATTATGTAATTTGGGGTTTCATACCCTCAACACTAAGTTTAGAAGTGTTACTTACCTCGGACAAGCTAATTCCAATACCGAGCAAGCCAACCGATGCTCCCAAAATGCCATCTCG
This sequence comes from Nicotiana knightiana, assembly GCA_005239525.1. Taxonomy (NCBI): domain Eukaryota; kingdom Viridiplantae; phylum Streptophyta; class Magnoliopsida; order Solanales; family Solanaceae; genus Nicotiana; species Nicotiana knightiana. The sequence continues at coordinate 99,772 of ML369425.1, forward strand.
CACGTACCGACCTCTGAACGGCTCAAAACTAGCCAAAAGCAACTCAAATACATCAAATAAATCCCAAGAAAACAATTCTAAATTATGAAGGTCGAACCATTAATCAAAACCCAAAACTGGCCCTTTGGAACCCGACAAAACTCACAAAATCTGACAACCTGTTCAATTACGAGTCCAACCATACTAGTATCACTCAAATCCGACTCCGAATCGATGTTCTAAATTTAAAAATTCATGTCATGAAACTTTAGGCAACCCCCCCCCCCCCCCCCCCCCCCCAATTTTTATCTCAAAATACTAATTTGATGAAAACAATTATATATTCATGTATATTAACCAAATCTGAGTTAGAAATACTTACCCCGATGAATTTCTTGATAAACTCACAAAAACTCGCCATAAACCGAGCTCCCAAAGTCCAAATGTAAATAATACTCTAACCCTCGTTTATATAGTACAAATGTCCTCTCATTGTGCTGGCCGCACATTGTTTTATGCGGCCGCATATCCCAGGTCTCGCGGCCACAAGTCCAAATTGTGCAGTCGCATTTCCATAGTGATTGCACTACCAGGTTTTAATAAATTGGCCATTACATTCTGTACAAATTTCCAAATGATGATTGCTTTACTTTTCTGGAAACTAGATACAAAGGGCTACAACTTTAGTGTTTAGATATCTTCTAAATTCCTTATAGATTACAAGATATAAGCTTCCGAAGTTAGACTATTGAACCTGCAGAATCTCCGATCTGTGATCGCGAGAAGAATTGTGCAGTCCGCACTTTTCCTCCCACATCCGCACTTAACGCTTTGCCTCAGCACTCCAAAATGTGCACCCGCACTTCCAAAGGTACCAGAACAGCGTCAGAGTGCCAAAAATACCCGGACTCTCTCAAACTCTCCCTGAAACATACCAAAGCCACTCACCCCGTCCGAATGTACCAATAAGTCCTAAAACACACTACGAACTTACTCGAAGCTTCAAATCACACTTAACAACATCAAAACGATGAATCGTACCTCAAATCAAACTTAATGAACATCAAATCTTCAACTTTCAAAACTCGCACCGAAACATATTAAATCAACCTGGAATGAACTCAAATTTTGCACACAAGACCCAAATGACATAATGAAGCTATTCTGATTCCCGAAATCATAATCCGAAAAAGATATCATCAAAGTCAACTCTCGCTTAAACTTATGAACTTTCCAAACCTTCAAATTTTTAACTTTTGCCAATTAACACTGGGAACCTTCTAGAAACATCCAAATGCAAATTCAGGCATACGCCCGAGTCAAAATATCACTATCCGAACCTAATGGAACCATTAAAACTCCAGTCTGAGGTAGAATACTAAATAGTCAAACTTAGTCAACTCTTCCGACTTAAAGTTTCAATCATGAAATTCATCATTCCAAATCAATTCCGAATAACCTGAAACTAAAATTGACGATTCACACAAGTCATAATACATCATACGGAGCTACTCATTCCCTCAAACTACCGAGCGAAGTGTAAATACTCAAAATGATCAGTCAGGTCATTACAAGTTGTCCCTTCAGTCCTATTTGTCTGGCATCCCCTTTTTTTCCAATTCCTTCATTCTTGTTTAGTTTCTTTCCATCTATGTTCTCCATTTTCTTTTATTTTTTTATTTTTTTCTTTCTTAGTTTTAAAAATCCCGAAATTAGCTCCATTTCCCTCTTACGTTCGACTTTTCCATCCTCGAAGCCGTATTTTTGGTGGACTTTCTTACCATAAGTAATGATGCTTATTTCCAAAGATTCAAGCTATATTTCTTGTAAGAACTTAGACAGTGTTTACCCTTAAAATCGGATAACAATTAAACTTATAAATGATTTTAAGGATATGTGATTTCACCTAGCACAAATTGACAAATATGATACTTAATGCTAGGAATTGACTATAAAATAAAGTAAACCAGTATATAAATGCAATTAGACCCTCGAGCTAGATCGCCCTCGAACCGACTCAAAATATAGTTAAGAAATATGAACTAACTGAAGAATAAGAGAATTTAAGAGAGAAAAGTGTTGAATTGCTTTGATATGTGAGAATTGGATTATTACAAATGATTAGAACTCCCCTTTATATAGTAGAGGAATTCTACTTATGGTACAATTCTAAATATAGAAGGAACACCCATGATTGGCTAAATAACCATTCTTGATTTGATCCGTTCCGAGATTTCTGCCACGATCCTCTACTGGTCACGGATATCTCATTTTTTTGTTTGTGTGCTATCTTAGGTCTTGCTCGATGTCTATCCTGTTTGGTCTCGATCTTTACTGGTCTTGATCTTGATTGGTAATTCAAATCCCGAGCTCGATACCTTCATGTCTCGGTCTGATATAACACGGGGCTGATCCTCGGCGCACCATCCTGGTCTCGGTTAATCAACAAAATCAGGTGAGCCCGGTTATAACCGTATACAGATAGTCCCCTTATTTTTTGGAGTGTAATGACAAGAAAAAAATTGAGTCTTCAATATTTACCCCGATTTTTCATGACGTCATCACCATGACGTAAGCGATAAAGGTGACCGAAATGTCCCGTCGGTACAGTTCCCCAGGTGTTTAATGTACGTTAGTTGATGGTCGGCCACTACCAGCTTTGAACCGTCTCCAGAAACCCATAAATAAGTCCCTTTTCCATTATTTCAAACTTTACTTTAAATATCTTCTGCTCCAATCTTCAAAGCTCTCTGCATTCTTCAAGCTTTTCATCTTCAAATCTTTAAGTTCCATTGCTGATTGTTGATTCCTTCTAAAACACCAAATATTATCATCTCCATTCTTATTTGCCTTCAAAACCTAATGGCAAAAATGTCTAAAATTTTTCCACTAAAAGAAACTGCCTCCTCATCTCAGCCGGCTGGCGAGAAAACAACGGTGGAGACACATCCCGAGGAATGTGTTCCCGGAGGGGGGGGGGGGGGGGG
>ML369425.1:103360-127072 GCA_005239525.1 Nicotiana knightiana
GTGTTATTAGCTCTGAATTTAAAATTGAGAGAACCTCATCGGTCCCCGATCGATGCAAGCCGGTATCAAGATACATATGCTTGATATCCGAGAATTTCCTCAAATAAGTGAAAAAAAACTGTAACTAGAAAAACAAAGAAGTAGGGATACCGGCCCCTGGAGAAGACATCACTAATCACGTGGAAGGGTTCTTGACTGTTTACACTTGCCCTTTCACGTTGGGTCCCCTCGAACTAGTCACCGTGGACTTCTACAAAAGTACCAAGTAACCCTCGAATAAATCCACCCTCGTTCTAGAGGATTGTGATATTACTCTGATTCTTTGTGAGCAAAATCGACAGGCTCCCTTTCACCCTCGATCACCTTAAGGTTGTATAGCCCCCGACTCTACCGAGGTGGGCTAACAAAGCTTCAATTCTGGGCTACCAAGACACTTATCTCAAGCATAGATGAGGACAAAGATCGAGGTTGGATGGGTCGGCTCGTTCGAGTGAAGACCTCGGACCTGATTTTGGCTGAGAGCATGCCGTTTCCCGAGAGGTGGAATATGAAACGTAAGTATGATTCCATTATTAGCTTCTGTTTGTCACCTTTACTTCTTCATTTTTCCTTATCGCTATTTTTTCTCGGTGTAGCTTCTGCTTGGATGTCGGGTGTGGTCCCTCACCTCGAGAGCTGGGTCAGGAGCCTGATCTCGACATCTACATATGCTGAGCGCACACGGCGTGATCTGTCAAAGGGCCAATGGGAGGCTAAAAACCATGGTAAATCTCGTTCTTGTACTTAATGATTTACTAAAATGCCTCTCTGAGCTTACTCGGTTTCCCTTTTGTGCAGGTCATGGGAAAGATGCAACCATGAGTCCCCCATCCGATGGTGAATAAGCCCTTCTACCTATCGCGAATCCAGCTAAGAAGGGCAAGATAAAAAGGGCCTCGACTTTCGAAGGTCAAGAGCCGAAAAAGAGAGTGGCTCGTAAGCCAAAAAAGAATGTCATTCTCCTGTCTGTGGAGTTAGCGAAGAAGAAGAGTATGATTATGGTATGGTGGCTCAAATACGAGCTAATACTGAGGTTCGAAAGGTCACTAGATTCATCGAAGCTAGAAATATTCTGCCTCGATCTGACGGGGTCCAAGAGGAGCATTCAGTTGGAGTCCCTGAGCTGACTGGAGCTGAAGGTGCCTCACCTCGGGGGTGAGAAGGCGGAGGAATGTATGTGGAGGCGGGTATCGAGGCTCCTTGATATTGAGTAAACACCCCAAGAGACCCACTTGGGGCAATAGAATTCGGAGACTCCCCGTCGCTTACTTCATTCTCTGAGGAAATGATTCGGGAGGCTTGGGCCATGAAGACTCCTTATGTAGAAGGAGCCTACGGAAGGGAGGACCCTTTTCGTGGTTATTTCGTTGGGGTCGATAATACTGTTGGCCTGAGCGACTTAGAGATATCGGGAAGATCTCGGGCGAAACTTCCTCGAGTTCCAGACTAACAAGCCAGTTTCCGGCTCCTAGTGTCAATCCCGGGTGCAAATGAACAATAATTATCTTGATCCCGGAGGATGCATGAGTTTTTGCCACCGCCGTAGGGGTGGCTAGTTACCTTCAGAGTCTTGTCATGGAGGAGGAACAAGCTCTGATGGACGAGGTGGGAGCACAATGTCTCTTTAACTAGGCCCAACAAGATTTGAATCAGGTAAGCCCCAACTCCCTTTGCCAATACCAGTTTCCATACTTGTGTTTTTCTCTTCTTGCCTAATTCTTTTTCTTCTATTTGTGTAGGTCTTGGTGCTTTATCATGAAGCTTTCCCTAGGTATCTAGGAGTACTAAGACAATACGAGGCCGAAATTCAAGGGCCAACTGAGGAGAAAAACACCCTCAAGCTTCTCTGTAAGCAAAAAGAAGAAGAAGCCAAGGGCCTTCGAGCTGAGCTAGCTGCGGGTTAGAAAGAAAAAAGCGACCTATCCGAGTAGGTCATAATAATCTTAGAATTTTATGACATCGGTTTGGGCGTGACGGCTAACAGCTCGATCCCACAGGTCCAACAAAAGCTCGAGATAATCGGGCAACTTTGTGAAGAAGTAGATGCGGTGAAGGCGGAAACCACAACATGGAAGCAAAACATGGACCGTCTTGCCTCAAAGAAGGAGGCTTCTCGAGCTCAACTAACATCGGATGAGAGTCAACCCCAAATATTGAAAGAGAAAAACTTGGTTCAAACCAAGAAAATTGAGGAGTTCCAGACTCGGTCGGGTTCAGCTTTCTCCGATCGAGAGAGAATGGTCACAGAACTTGCAGTGGCCAAATCCGAGGCTGAGATGGCCAAGGTCGATGCTGAGGCAATTGTGGCCGTCTACCGATCGGAACACCGAAGCCACTCAAGCTCAAGCAAAGGAAGTTTCCGAAGTTGCTCTGGTTCGAGCACATTAGGTTGTTGAGGATGCCAAGTGCCTGTCTTGAAGGGAGACTCTCGAGGAGGTCCTCATGGCTTCAATCTTACTGCCGAGATTGAAAAGACAAAAGTGCTTGAAGCTGAAGCCAAAGCGTTGGCCTCTCCTGATGATGATGACTCCGGGAGCATGAGCGGGTCCGAGAGTGGGGAAAACCCCGAGGGTGAAGATGTTGCTTCTGGAGAAGATTAGGCACTTAGGATCTTTCTTTTTGGATTTTTATATATAATCCCGATAGGGCCATGTTGACCTTGTAAATAACTTTATGATATATATATAAAGATATTTTTTCCTTTCTGTCTTGTCTTGTGAAATTTTTACTTCATTTCCGCCTTATGAATTTTTTTCTTCATTTATGCCTTATGAAATTGTATTCATAGGTTTGAGGCTTAGGCAATGAAACCGAACTAGTATAGTTTTTATGATCGAGTGAGTGGTTGATCGAACTCGAAGTAAGGTAAACCTTAGGCTTTATTTGAGCGAGGACAATCTCTCGAATTCAAAATAAAAAAATAGCACTTAGGCTTTTGTATTAAGCCGGTATGGCCTTTGTAAAGAGAATGGTTTATGGCTTTCTCTCCTTTTCAGCTTGAAATTTTTTATCATTTGTATTTGTAAAAAGTTGTAATGCCTTAGCACGAAATAAGGAATTGTTCGAGAGTTTAAATATTTTGTACTCATAGAGTTTTCGAGGCTTGATATTATAGAAGTCCTTTGTAATTTTCCCGAGGGTAGCCTTTTTAACCGGTTTATGAAAATATTCGAAGGCCTATTTTATTACGGAATTCAGACGTCTCTGAACAGTGTTATTTTGGCCGTAGCCTTTTTAGTTTGGGACTTGCCTCTTGGGATTATTTTCCCCTTTCATTTTGAGCTTTCTCGAAGTGCTAGTCCCTAGGTGGGGTGGCCGTGGCCTAATAAAATCAAGGGTTGCCTTTAAGGTCTTATGATCTCGAAGTTATAATAATTCGATCTCATCTATTTTTTGGACAGTAGTCCCCGAGTGTGGGGTTAGTTGTTCGAACTTCAGTTATGATCGGCTCTTAATCTTATTTACACAATAGATCAAGAGTATGAAATTGTAAAGTAGAAAACTTTTCTAAGGCATGAGATATCGGCAAGGAAAAATACTTCTCTTAATAGATGATTATACATGCGTACATGTTTGACGTTAGGGCTCGAGCAACCTATATGGGCACGGTTCATTCAATTGTTTGGCCCTTACAAAATTTACCTATCGAGACCCCACTGTCACGAAGTAATTTCCTTACAACAAAGTTGACATTCGATGGTAATTCCCCCTGCATTCGAGGTCGATTGTAAAGAAGCCTTGAATACTATTGAATTGTTCTAAGTTATCACAATCAATGGTTGCCTCGTTAAAAACCTCGTCGGAAAACCCATTTGGGACAAAACCGGTCTAAGGTAAAAAGAGTGCAACGCGTGATTTTAGACCTCAAGACTTCATGTTGAAGAACCCATCGCCGTTCCTGATCGAACACCTGGGATGGTTAGTTTAAAATATAAATGAAAATTGAAGGGTCGTACCTTAGAAATAGTATCGTTTTAGGAGCGATATGTTCCAATTATTCGGTAGTTGTCCGCCGTTCATCGTGCCGAGCTTGTAGGATCCTTTTCTAATGATGTCGAGGACCTGATACGGTCCCTCCAAATTTAGACCCAGTTTTACTTCATTCGGACTTCGAGTGTTGAGGGTGACTTTTCTTAGCACCAAGTCTCCGATTTTAAAATGTCAAAGGTTGGCTCTTCGATTGTATTTCCTTTCGATCTGCTTTTTTTGTGCAGCCAATCGAATGAGGGCGGCCTCACGTCTTTCGTCGAACAATTCTAGGCTGGTATTCATGTCCTCGTGATTCGATTATTCTGTGGCATATCGAAACCTGAGGCTAGGTTCCCCGACCTCGACCGGGATAAGAGCCTCGACACCATAGACTAAAGAGAACGGTGTTGCCCTCGTACTAGACTTCGATGTTGTGCGGTACGCCCAAAGAACCTCGGGCAGTATTTCTCTCCACTTTCCTTTGGCGTTGGCCAGCCTCTTCGTAAGATTTTGGATAATGGTTTTGTTTGTCAATTCGGCTTTTCCGTTCCCACTGGGATGATAAGGTATCGATAAAATTCTTTTGATCTTGTGATCCTCGAGAACTTTATTCATTTTTGTGCCGATGAATTGCTTTCCGTTATCACACACAATCTCGGCAGACATCCCGAATCGACATATAATGTGGTCCCAAATGAAGTCTATGACTTCCTTTTTTCTGAATTTCTCGAAAGCCTGTGCTTCAACCCACTTAGAAAATAGTCAGTCATAAATAAAATAAACTGAGCTTTACCTGGGGCCGAGGGAAGAGGGCTGACGATATCTATTTCCCATTCATGAATGGCCAAGGGGAGCTTCTCCCCGGGCTAGTGAATCATTGGCACGTACCTTTGACATTTGTCGCACTTCCGAATGAACTCTTTTGTATCATTTTCCATGTTGACCCAGTAGTACCCTGCACTGATAACTTTGTGAATGAATGATTCGGCACCGGAATGATTTCCACAAGTGCCTTCATGAATCTTCTGTAGGACGTAGTCGGTATCTCGCGGTCCCAAACATATTGCCAATGGTCCATCGAACATCCTCCTAAATAGTGTTCCATCCTCAGACAAAGTGAACTGTGCTGCCTTTGTGTGTAGAGTTCTCGACTCCTTTGGATTTGTTGGGAGCTTCACGGGAAATTAGGTATTCTATGTACTTGTTTTTCCAATCCCAGGTCAGACTTATAGAGTTTATTTCAGTGTGGACTTCTTCGATCAATGATCTTGAGAGTTGTACGATAATGCCCTAGTCAAGTTCGTCATCTTTGACCGATTACCCCAAGTTTGCAAGGGCATTGGCCTCGCTGTTCTGTTCTCGAGGTACATGTTGTAAGGTCCACTCTTTGAACCGACGTAAAGTTACTTGTAGCTTGTCCAAGTACCTCTGCATTCAGTCTTCTCGGACTTCGAAAGTTTCATTGACTTGGTTTACCACGAGTAGGGAATCACATTTGGCCTCGATGATCTCTGCTCCTAAACTTTTAGCCAACTCGAGACCTACAATCATGGCCTAATACTCGTCATCATTGTTAGTTAATTTCGAAGTTCTGATAGATTGTCTAATTATATTACCCGTGGGTGGTTTTAAAATGATACCTAGCCCGGACCTTTTCACATTCTAAGCGTCTTCTATGAAGAGTTTCCACACCCCCGATGATGTACCCGATTTTAATAACAATTCTTTTTCCACCTCAGGTACGAGGGCTGGGGTGAAGTCGGCCACGAAGTCTGCTAAGATTTGAGACTTGATGGCCGTTCGGGGTCGATATCGTACCCACTGATCTCGACGACCCATTTGTTCTATTGACCCTAAAGTTCGGGTTTATGAAAAATATTGTGAAGGGGATATGTAGTTACAACACATATTGGATGACATTGGAAATACTGTTTTGATTTCCTAGAGGCACTTATTAAAGCAAGCACTAATTTTTCTAAGTGCGGGTATCTGGTCTCGGCTTCACCTAAGGTCCGAATTGCGTACCTTGTTCTTCTCAGACTAGGACCCCACTTACCGCTATTTATGAGACTGCCAAGTACACGTAGAGTTGCTCGTCCGCTTTTCGGGTATGAGGTAGTGGAGGGCTTGATAAGTATCGTTTTAGTTCCTCTAAGGCCTGTTGGCATTCTGGAGTCCATGAAAATCTACTCTTCTTCTTAAGGAGTGAGAAGAATCGGTGACTTCTATCTGAGGACCTCGAAATGAATCGTCCTAGGGCGGCTATGCGCCCTGTTAACCTTTGTACGACCTTGACATTATCCATGACAGTGATATCCTCGATGGCTTTGATTTTATCAGGGTTGATCTCGATTCCCCTATTTGATATGATGAAGCCGAGGAATTTTCCCGAGCCGACCCCGAACGCACATTTCTCTGGGTTGAGCTTCATTTTTGTACTTTTTCAGTATATCAAAAGTCTCCTGCAAATGTTTCAAATGGTTCTCTGCTCGCAGGGACTTAATTAACATGCCATCAATATAAACTTCCATTGATTTTCCTATTTTCTCTTCAAACATTCGATTTACTAGGCGTTGATAGGTTGCACAATCATTTTTTAGTCCGGGAGATATTATGTTAATACAATAGGTGCCGTATTTAGTGATAAACAAAGTCTTTTCCTAATCCTCCGAGTTCATCTGTATTTGGTTGTACCCGGAATAGGCATCGAGAAAATTGAGAATCTCGTGGCCGGCCGTGGCATCGATCATGCGATTGATATTTGGAAAAGGAAAAGAATCCTATAGGCATGCCTTGTTTAAGTCCTTATAGTCTACGCACATTCTAAGTTTATTTCCCTTCTTATGGACTACCACTATGTTTGCTAACCACTCGGGATATTTCACTTCCCGAATGGACCCTATTTTGAGAAGTTTGGTTACCTCGTCCTTGAAGCTGTTAAGAACCCGAGCTGCAGGTACAATTTGATCCTGTAGGCTGAGCTGCTCCACGACCTCGATCGAATAATGTTGTCCGAGCTTCCTAGATCAATCAAAACATGTTTTACTTGAATTTTATTCATAAGAACAGATATTACTAGTGCGTCGTTGTGGGGTTGTGATATCCCTTCTACATCCTCATCATTGAAAGACAAGGTACCTTCCAGCACATAGTCCCGAGTTCGCTCTTCCCTCATGATCGACACCTTAGTGCACTTGAATACAAGTCCCTATGGAATATCCACCCCATCAACGATCATGTGAATCACAAGTTGTGGTTCTTCCTGTTTGCATCCCTGTCTCTAAAATGGTTCTTAGCTCGGTCGCTCAAGAATTCTCGAAGATGAACCTCGTTGAACAAACGCGCTACCTCCTCCCTTAGCTGTCTACAGTCCTCCAGTCTATGACCATGAGTACCATGGTATTTTCACATTAGGATTCCTCTGGGATGGATCAGTCTGTAGGGGTCGAGATCATTTGGCATCTTTGATCCCCCCAATGGCCGATACAATAGCCGATGCATCTATCACGCCCCAAACCTGGAGGGAGAGACCGGCACCCAATGCCTCACCTATACTTGTGTATCAACTTGCGACTAAGGAATTGTGAACATGTGATGTCATACTTTGGCCATGGGCCACATTGCAAGACAACTGCGAATGTTGGCTAAATATCATTATAAAGCTGGGCCAACAAGGCCGTCCTAATTATTGCAGCTGACAAACCAACCAAATATACATATGAGGCCTACAAGCCCAACATACTGCACTAACTGACAGGATATGTCTACAAGCCTCTACTGGTGGATATACTGTGATCGGAACAGCTCCCCGACCTACTCAATAAATATATACATATATACATAAGATGTACATAAAGCTCTAGACCTGGAAACTCCAAAAGGCATGGAGCTTACTAATCAAGCTGAACTCAGACAATACTTAATGAGGAGGTCTACCCGTCTGTCTGTCTGAATCTGCACGCATGAAATGCAGCGCCCCTAGAAAAGGGACTTCAGTACAAAATAATGTACTGAGTATGTGAGGCAATATACTGAAATTTGAAACTGAACTGATAATACAATAAGTGAAAGCAACTGGAAGTCAAAGATAATCTGAAGATATGCTTACCTGCTGATACTATCTCAACTCTCTCAATATAGTAAGTAAAATAGTTGTCCGACCTTATAAGGCTCGGTATATATATATAACTGCTCTGCCATAGTAGGCTCGCTCATAGGCGCTCGACCATACTAGGCTCTATATCTCGACCAACTGGGCTCGCTCATAGGCGCTCGGCCACAGTAGGCTCGGTATATATCTTACCATCTGACAGAGGTTGCCCAATAGGGGCCTGCCCATCGATTATAGATCGATGGTAATGAAATACTTTAATACTGTATATATAAACTCTCTACCCTCTTGACTGGAAGAAGGAAATACTCAATTGAATATGAAGTCCCGATAAGGAGAATATTGTAACTTGCGAGACTAGCAAAATATACATAAATTCCGGGATACTAATTTTTCTTTATGCCTCGTTATCAAACTTGTGTAATGATGAGATCATGCCAAAATGAAGGAAGGGATTAGCCTTAACATACTTGGAGTAGGGAAAAATCCATATGATATTCTTGTAAAAGGTTGCACCGTACTCCCTTAGAATCGTAAAATTTTACGTTGCTAAAGCTTTAACAATTCCCGTTGGATTGGTTGAGGAATCACGTTGCTTAATCAAATATTTAGAACTTGGTTGAAGTTATTGGAATTGAAAAAGTTGGAACTTCTAAGAATTGGTAACGTTCTCTTTATGGAGTTTTGAGAATGAAATGTTCTTTTTGGTTATTTTAAATTAATAAAGTGAAATGTGTCTTTTATCCACTATGCTAAGTTTCCACCTAATCAACAATGACTAAGAGTCATTTGTTTGATTTCGTGTCTTGCTGCCACATGAGGGTGGGGTGGGTATTTTGATCTTATCCAATAATTAATTAACTAATTAGGTAATATCCCGCTACCTGGTAATTAACCAATTACCCGCATAATTAAGGTTGTCTCAAATTACTTAAAATTGTACTCATTTTTAATATCCTTTACACATCATACTATCATGTTCATATGGTACCTTGTATGGTACTAGTCCATAAATATCGGGTATTAACATTCGGCCCGTACTTTATCCTGACGTGCCAAACTTGGACGAAAACTCATTTTCTTTGACTTGCTTCCTTTCTCGCCTTCACGAATTTACTCATTACTTGTTGAAAATAGCATAATACCTATAATCTCAAAATAATCCCATTCCCGAACTTATGTCGATTAACTTATGACGAATCTTTAACATACGGAAATACAGGATGTAACATCATTCCCCCCTTTGGAACATTCGTCATCGAATGTTGACTGATGCACTTATCATTCTCATAACCCATAGCTCTTACGAATACTTTAGTTCTCCTCTTGTCATCTAGGCAACTGTTCTGTAAATAAGTCCAAAGTCCAGGGCATTCCCCCATTTAGGCCTTTTTCTCACACCGCAGCTTATAGTCAGAATCCTTTCGATCTCGTAAATGTTGTTACCTTCTATCATGCAGCCTGTACGATACTAACCTTGTAAGTGTGCCACTTCTCTCATTTTTCCTCCAACTTTGAGCCAATATCTAGGCCTTACTTTGTAAACATATACAAGGCTTAATATGATGCCTCTCTGGGCATCTATAATTGTACTGAAGTTCTTCGCTCCGTACTTTGTAGAACTTGCGAATATAGCTATATATTATTTCATAGACCTGGTTAACCATTCATATGACTTTACTGCATCTACGTAAGCCATACTATACCATAATTCTTACTTCGATTTATCGTTACTGAGGTCTTCAACCAACTCCAAGTTACTCTCGTTTCTTATCTTTAAGAATGATGGTTTAATCTCATCTCATAATGTTGAACTTTTATCCATATATTGTTGATTCACCTTAATGTTGATTCATCATCCCGCTAGGGCTCGCGTCTCATCAGGGACATCTGGATTAGTTATATTGATCCACCTGGGGGTGATGCTATACTTCCATTACCGTATTTATAGCATCCCAATGTGACTCACCTTATATGGGTATTTTAGTCACTTATAGTTCATGAAATCCTCATTCTTCTGACCGGACTTTATGTCGGCTTAAGTTATCTCCCGATCTGTGGTTCATGGTATTAGTTATTCTTTTTAGCCTTTCATGGGCGCTGAGGAATATGCATGATACAATCCTTTAACAATTTAATCCTTCGTCTATAATCTGGGCTCAATTCTTTATTTTAACGCATACCAGAATCTTCTACGGCTATATATGTTGCGTGTATAAACTCCAAACCCTTAAGTGTGTTCTTAACGTAACCCACTCTGTATCACTGATCGAATAATTTCTTTCGTTCCACCTTAGCTTTTTTTTCAACCTAAGCTATTACTTTTCTTGGTCTTTCTGCCCCCTTGCTGTGTCCATACTTAGCTTATCTTAGTGTCCACACATTCCAAAGTTTTCATGAAAATCATATGATCTCGAATATTACTTTTAATTTTACTTCCCGTTCATTATCCACGGTAGGCGCCACTTTCCTTTAGAGTGCTTACAATGTTATTGTGAGACTGTTGTTACACGACCATTTCCTCTTTAGGTCGTTGTGCTTAGGTTGAAGCCTTCTTCCTCATTTGCTCAACTAGTCTTTCGTTGTAGTACTTAGGGAGAACCCTTGACTCTCGTAAAGCCGTGAGCTTATTACGAACCTTTTTGATGTCTTTCCTTGCCTATAATCTTGTGTAGTTGCTTACCTCCGTGCCCTTGTGCTTGTAGGGTTGCTTATGAACTGATATTTTGACTACCTTCCGAGTGGCACTTTCTTTTATCCCTGTAACACTCATACGATACCTTTAACTACTCGACTCCTATTTGAATATATCTCAAGCATTGTAATGATATTACTGCGAGGCTGAATTCTCCATGTTGGTGTTTACTACATTTATCTTGCATGATCTGCTGATTGTCTGTAACTTCTTATCTAGTCATGACTAGGCTCTTCCTAAATCAACTACTAACTACTCGTTGGCCCATTCTCATATCCATATTCCACGTAATCTTTCTTGGGTTATTTCCGTGTCTTAACTTACCTCACGTACTGGCTCCTTATCCATCAATAACATCCCGGGCATGAAAACTTACTTCTTTGTTTTTGACGTTGTGCTTACGTAATGTTCTGGAATCATGGCATATCTGTAACATTTGGATAAGTGCAATCTCATCCCTTTCTTATTTTTATCGCATTCTTTCTTTATCATTCCATATTCCCTCCTTGAGGGGAGTACTAAGACTTGGAGCTATGACGACCAGCCCATAGATGTTTTTCCTCTTCATCTTTGGTGTCCTTTCACATCATCAATGAACCTTACTCGCCTTGCGGTAATCCTTCTGTAGCAAGGATAAAAAAATTCCTCACTCGTGATGGTGACACTTAGTGTAACTGTCACATGCAATCCCTTAAGCTTAATTTTGCTCATATTGCTTGCTTTAAGGAAGCGGCTCCCTGAATGACCATTCTCTGAATTCATCATGGATCTTCTTCTGTTGTCCATTATATTATTGTCGGAATGCAATATGAAATTATCACGATGCTGCTATTATCAAATCACTCAGTTCCTAATTCGTGTTTAGTTTATCTTGTTCACCAGTCTATACTGATTTCTATTACTTTAGGGTCTAACTTTTCCTTTTGTTAATCCTGTTAGAGTCGCAAACTTATTTCTCGAAATGAGGATGTGACTGTATGGCCTATACTCTTTTGTTGTCTCCAGGCCTGACACCTCTCATTTTTTTTCCTTCCGTTGATTATCGACTATGTAATACTGTCATTTCATTTTATTTTTCCATCGTTGTCATCCATGTATCACATCTTACTCATAATTCTTCCTTATCTCTCTTCTCATTACTCTGCTAATATTTCTGCCTACCCCTTTCTTGTGAAAACTTCAGCAAGATATTCTTTTGCTTTTAGCTCCCATTGCTTAATTCATCGGCCTTCGGGTTTCTCAACGTACTCGCTCTACTAGGGACGAGAATCTCACTAAGGTAATATTTATCCCTTCCAGGCTTTATTGCCTATCTTTTGTAGTACTCATATCTAGCTATACTATTTTCGAGTGCACCATCTGGGTGTCTCACAGGGAGATCTATTGGCACATTTTCAATATCCTTTGGCAATGTCAACTAACGCAAACAATTCATCCACCATTTTGGGTCACTCTAACCCCAGCCAGATCGTGATATTATGTCCTTCTCTTAAACCATATTTGTTAGCTCCCATAGAGCATAACTTAGATCGATGTAGCCAACTGTACATATCTCTGTTACTGTTGAAGGTAACTCAAAATGCTTATATCTCTCTTCCTGAATGGTAAGTAAGGATAATTTTCATTAGCTAGGTACCTCGTACCCTGTTTCACCTTGCTTCCTTTACTTGTTGAAACTTGTATTTATCTTCTGAATCTCTCATTGTCTTTCACC
Source organism: Nicotiana knightiana (assembly GCA_005239525.1). Taxonomy (NCBI): domain Eukaryota; kingdom Viridiplantae; phylum Streptophyta; class Magnoliopsida; order Solanales; family Solanaceae; genus Nicotiana; species Nicotiana knightiana. Next base: position 115,889 of record ML369425.1, read on the forward strand.
ATAAAGATGGTTAGATATTCTTTCCTTAAGGCTCCTTTTCCAGAAGCTCACCGAGTTCTTATGACTCAACTCTTTCGCAACCGCATTGAATCCCTTACCAACCATCTTTCTAAATGTAGGCATCATCGTATTACGAATAAGATAGAGTTTAGAAAATTTAGTTCTTACAACAGAGCTCTACCACATGATCTAGAGTAAGAATAAAGAGTGACAATCCTAAATGCCCTGTAGACTCCTACTTATAAGTGTGGTACACGACACAACCATAAACAAGACTCTACTAGACACGACTTGTAGACTCCCTAGGGCAGAACTGCTCTGATACCTTTTTTGTCACGCCCCAAACCTAGGGGGTAAGACCGGCACCCGGTGCCTCACCTATCTTTGCGTATCAACTTGCGACTAAGGAACTGTGAACATGTGATGTCATACTTTGGCCATGGGCCGCATTGCAAGACAACTGCGAATGTTGACTAAATATCATTATAAAGCTGAGCCAACAAGGCCGTCATAATCATTGCAGCTGACAAACCAACCAAATATACATACCAGGCCTACAAGCCCAACATACTGCACTAACTGACAGGATATGTCTACAAGCCTCTACTGGTGGATATATTGTGATCGGAACAGCTCCCCGACCTACTCAATACATATTATACATATATACATAAGATGTACATAAATTTCTAGACCCGAAAACTCCGAAAGGCATGGAGCTTACTGATCAAGCTGAACTCGGGCAACACTTAATGAGGAAGTCTACCTGTCTGTCTGTTTGAATCTGCACGCATGAAATGCAGCGCCCCCAGAAAAGGTACGTCAGTACGAAATAATGTACCGAGTATGTAAGAAAATATACTGAAAGCTAAAACTGAAATGATAATACAATAAGTGAAAACAACTGGAAGTCAAAGATAATCTGAAGATATGCTTACCTACTGATACTAACTCAAATCTCTTAATATAGTAAGTAAAATAGCTGTCCGGCCTTATAAGTCTTGGTGTATATATATATAACTGCTCTGCCATAGTAGGCTCGCTCATAGGCACTCGGCCATACTAGGCTTTGTATTTCGACCAACTGGGCTCGCTCATAGGCGCTCGACCATAGTAGGCTCGATATATATCTTACCATCTGATCAGAGGTTGCCCAATAGGGGCCTGCCCATCGATTATAGCTCGATGGTAATGAAAATACTTTACTAATGTATATATAAACTCTCTGCTCTCTTGACTGGAAGAAGAAAATACTCAATTGAATATGAAGTCCCGATAAGAAGAATGTTGTAACTTGCGAGACTAGCAAAATATACGTAAATTATGGGATATGAATTTTTCTTTATGCCTCGTTATGAAACTTGTGTAATGATGAGATCAAGCCAAAATGAAGGAAGGGATTAGCCTTAACATACTTGGAGCAGGAGAAAATCCGTATGATATTCTTGGAAAAGGTTGCACCGTATTCCCGTAGAATCTCAAAATTTTACGTTGCTAAAGCTTTAACAATTCTCGTTGGATTGGTTGAAGAATCACGTTGCTTAATCAAATATTTAGAACCTGGTTGATGTGTTTGGAATTGAAAAAGTTGGAACTTCTAAGAATTGGTAACGTTCTCTTTATGGAGTCTTGAGAATGCAATGTTGTTTTTGGTTATTTTAAATTAATAAAGTGAAATGTGTCTTTTAACCACTATGCTATGTTGCCACCTAATCAACAATGACTAAGAGTCATTTGTTTGATTTGGTGGCTTGCTGCCACATGGGGTGGGGTGGGTATTTTGATCTTATCCAATAATTAATTAACTAATTAGGTAATATCACGCAACCCGGTAATTAACCAATTACCCGCATAATTAAGGTTGTCTCAAATTACTTAAAATTCTACTCATTTTTAATATCCTTTACATATCATACTATAATGGTCATATGATACCTTTCATGGTACTAGTCCATAAATATCGGGTATTAACATTCGGCCCATACTTTATCCCGACATTCCAAACTTGGATGAAAATTTATTTTCTTTGACTTGATTCCCCTCTCGCCTTCACGAATTTACTCATTACTTGTTGAAAAAAACATAATGCATATAATATCAAAATAATTTCATTCCCGAACTTACGTCGATTAACTTAGGACGAAACTTTAACTTACGAAAATACAGGATGTAACAACATCAATGCTGAAGTTGTATTCTGATAGCCGTGGCGCTTCTGTGGGATCGATGTTTCTATCGAAACCACTATTACTAATGAGCCCTCGAGAGCTATGCCCTTGATCCTTTCTTTGATCACTTCGAACGGGGTTGTGTCCAGGACCGTTATTTCATCGATATCCACCGTATGATTAATACCGATCTCTGTTCGATCATGGTTTTCTATCGATGTCCCTTTGAATTCTGCTGATAGTCCTGTTTGGATAAACGGAACCGGAAGGAGATCCCAACTAACCATCCTCGACCCCGATTTTTGACTGGTACCGATTATGCACATCGGCCCAGGTCATAGTTGGATATTTGATTAAATTTTGTATTAACTATCGTGAGGCCACCGAATTTAGTACATTCAGACATTGAGTAAAATCTTAGACTGCCCAATCATCTGCGACCGGGAGTAGGTCCATACGTTCCATCTGGAACCGAGATACGAACTCTCTGAGTATTTCATTGTCTTTCTGCTTTACTTTGAAGAGGTCCGACTTCCTAGTCTCGACTTTTATGTCTCCGGCGTGTGCTTTGACGAAGGAATCTGCGAGCATAGGAAAGGAATCAATAGAGTTGGTGGCAAATTATGATACCATGTCATCGCCCCCTTTGATAAAGTTTCTCCAAACTTCTTCAGCAGAACGGACTCAATCTCATCATCCTCTAAGTCATTCCCATTTATTGCGCATGTGTAAGAAGTGACATGCTCATTAGGGTCAGTGGTTCCATTATACATGGGAATTTCTAGCATGCGGAATTTCTTCGGAATGGGCTTAGGATCCGCACTTGGGGGAAAAGGCTTTTGCACAAACTTTTTTCGAATCCAAACCCTTCAGAATCGGTGGTGCCCCCATAATTTGATCAACTCGGGAGTTATATGTTTATACCTTTTTGTCATTTTCTTCAATATTTTTCTCCCCTGATTCAATTCGCTTTGTAAGCTCTTCGAGCATTTTCATAATGGCGGGGTCAGTCCCTGATTCATTCATGTTTGACCTGTACGGTACCGGTCTGGCCCCGTGAACAACTTCTAGTGAGGGCTCGGGTTCAATCCCACTTGGTGCGCGGTTATGATTTTGGAGTTTTGCTATGGCAGCTTGTTGGGCGTACAACATTTCAAATATTAGTCGAAGGCTGAATCCGCCGCTTCGTCGCCCTATGTATCTTGACCCGCTGGTCGAACGTCTCTGTGGAAGCTATTCTCAGGGTCAACGCTCAGATTTACATTTAGGGTGACATGAAAACTGACGCCGATGGGATTTGCAACCGGTACTCCCTCGAGGCCAGATTGAGGTTCTTCGATCCCTGGGGCGACTTTATTATCACTTTCCCCATGAAAACCAAGGCCATTGTCAGCGTGTATGGGTACTGTTTGAGAGTTTTACATGCTGATCCTGAAATAAAAAATACTTATGAGAACAAGCGTAAAGCAGTGTGTGTTATAAGAATTAGTACCAGGCAATCACTATTATCCTTAGCCCCACGGCGGGTGCCAAGCTGTTTACCCTTAAAACCGGATAACAATTAAACTTATAAGTGGTTTTAAGGATAAGTTATTTCACCTATTACAAATTTGTAAATATGATAATTAATGCTATAAATTGGCTGTAAATAAAGAAAACTAGTATATAAATGCAATTAGTCCCTCGAGCTAGATCGCCCTCGAGTCGGCTGAGAATATTGTTAAGAAATATGAACTGAACTAAAGAACAAGAGAATTTAAGAGAGAAAAGTGTTGTATTGCTTTGATATGCGAGAATTTGATTGTTACAAATGATTAGAACTCCCCTTAATATAGTAGAGGAATTATACTTATGGTACAATTCTAAATACAAAAGAAAATCCAGTGATTGGCTAAATAACCATTCTTGATTTGATTCGTTTCGAGGTTTCCGCTACGATCCTCGACCGGTCACAAATATCTCGGCTTTTCATTAGTCTACTATCTTCGGTCTTGCTCAATGTCTATCCTGTTTGGTCTCGATCATTACTGGTCTCAATCTCGATTCATACTTCGAATCTCGAGCTCGGTACCGAACCTTCATGTCTCGATCTGATATAACACATGGCTGATCAATACGAATTTGCAAATCAATATGAGCTCGGTACCGCACCCATTTTTTTCTGCTGAGATTCCTTGATTTATGCTAATTTTTATCAGCAAATCAATACGAATTTGTAAATTTTCATTCTGTTACCTTCCGACAAAATAAAACTTTATGCATGATTCCTTTTTGTTTCACTTCTAATTCCTCTTAAATTGATCAACTTATTTTTTTTATTGAAGGAAAGAATCATGTTTTCTATTTTCCCAAACGACTCTCCTGGAAAAGGACAAAGAAAACCTTCATTTTTACTAGAAACTTTTTCATTCTAGTTACTGTATTGGTGGTAAATAAGTGTTACACATGCAATTATATTTAGCTGACAAATAATGATACGTGGAACAATAATGGAATGACAACTGGAATACTTCATTAATGAAGTATATGAAGCACGGAAGACGTGAGGCAAACACCCACGAGACAAGAAAAACCAACGTTCGACACTAAGCAGCTGTTGAAGAGGCACGAGCGGAACGAATCAAGACTGGAAAGAAGGAAGATTCATGAACCCACAATTAATTAGGAAAGGGAATCAAAATCGTTACAAAATTCTTGGAGGCAGTTACGATTACCAACCATAACGGGCAATTAATACCATTAATGCCCATAATGAATTCACCATAAATAGGAAGAAACATTATATTGGGTATTCCTATATATGGGGGCAGAATCTCATTTGTAAGGATAATTTCCAAAGACTATCAAAAGATATTTATTTTCTCTTGCTTATTCAGTAAAATCTACTATTCTCTTTCTTTAGCTAATTTTTATTGCCATTTTTATTTCATTTTAAGCGAATTATTGAGGAAGTAAGGAATTATTTGGTTATCAGTAACCCAATTTCTTCTAAAATTAGGCTTTGACTAAGAATCTTACTTTTTGGTTAAACAAATTGGTTCCATTACCGGGAAATCTGATAATATTTTTACATTCCAAATCCTTCTTTCTCACAACCTATTATGTCAACTGTCAACGACATTAACCAACATGATGGAGGATCTCCACCAATACCTTCGCCATAGGAATCTCTTCGACAGTCTCGAGAAGGAACACCTGAAAGATCAACATCACACACGAATGAACAACATGGGGACGAGCAGACTATTGAGCAAGATGCTTTAAAATAATTCATCGTAGAACATGTGAACAATGCTCTCCAAGCTTTTGTTAAGGGATTGCCAACTGCGCCGCCAACTCATCCCCCAAACAATACTGCAACCATAGAAAATCCACGCTCGGGGCTTGTTAACTCAGGAAGCGGGGGAACTCTGAAAGAATCCCGTGATGGAAGGTCAATTACACCAAATAACCCTGATTTAGAAAATTTGGTACTAACTTTGCAGAAACAAATGAAAGAGCAAAACGATCGCATAGAACAAATACCTAACGTACCACCTACGATTAAAGAAGTAGATATTGATAAATATTCACAGCAGCTTTGGAAGCCGAGCGCAACTCCTCTGCCATTCCTAAGAAGTTCAAAATACCTGATATCCCAAAATATGATGGAACGACTAACCCACGAGATCATGTAACTGTGTTTACAACGGGTGTAAAAGCCAATGATTTAATCTAGCAGGAGATTGAATCAGTTTTGGTCAAAAAATTTGGAGAAACACTCACGAAAGGGGCATTAACATGGTATTCTCTTTTACCTGAAAACCCGATTAATTCTTTTGCTGAGCTTGCAGATTCATTCATAAAAGCACATTCGGGGGCTTAGAAGGTTGAAAAAAAAGATGGAAGACATCTTTAAAGTAAAATAAGGGAATATTGAGTTACTCAGGGAATTTGTGGATAGATTTCAACATGAAAAAATGATGCTTCCATGAGTACCTGATAATTGGGCAGCCATGGCGTTCGCAAGTAATTTAAATGAGAAGAGCTCACAATCCACGAGAATACTCAAGGAAAGATTACGAGAATTTCACGCTTCAACATGGAATGATGTGTACAACAAGTACATCACGAAGCTGCGGATAGAAAAAGACACGGTTACACAGTTAAGGGTTGATGAAAGAACAAGTTCGAGACGGTCAGAATTTGAAAAATGGTCCGGTAAAAATAGGTTCGAATCTTATATGAGACTTGCGGGGCGAGATTCACGGTTGTTTAACCAAAGAATTAGACCCTTCGACTAAAGCTTAATGTTAAGATGAATACGGGTTACTGATAATCAAGATAATGGGAAAAATGAATAATAGACAATATTGCAGAAATAAAAGATTGACGTTGATTGTATTCGAGAATCAGATGGCTTTACAAGATGTATTCCCCTCCCTTATATAGGAGATTCTTACAACGTACGACTCTTGCTATGGTTACTCATTAATGACTAATTATGACATTAATGAGGCGTTACATAAGATAACGGTAATTGGGGTTCAGTTACACAATGTTCGAGTAATCAATTGTGGGTCCCTGAATCTTATCGTAGCTTTGTCTAGATTCATTCTGACCGTGACTCTCTCCCGTTTTGATCAAGTTGAGTTTCCCGTGTCTGATAAGTTCGTGGGTTTACTGAATCGTGCCTCTTTGTACCGTATCTCTTCAATGAGTCACGTCCAGCTGTCGCATTTTCCTGTGTCTACGTAGCTGGCTGAGTTGTCAAAAGCTGGCTTACGTGTGAAACTCGTTTTTACCAATACAGATAGTCCCCCCACTTACCATATGTTTAACGATTAATATTTGGTAACTGGATATTCATTTATGGCGGGAATATTTTGCCACCGCTTTTCCTTGAATCATTGTATCCTTCTCTGCACCATAGGCGTCATTTGTCACTTTCATTTAATGCTTATACCACGTGTCCTTTTCGAATTGGCTCTGCATTTACTCATCACCTTTTAGGGCTTTTTGCGGCAGTGACAGTCCCGAAGTGACATCTTTAATTATGACTTTTCATCATTATTTTCCTTTTTCTTCATGTTTGACGGTTGTCTTCAAGTATAAAATCATTTTTTCTTTTCTTTTCTTCCACGAAACACTTTTCTAACTGTGACTTTTGTAAAGAACTTTCTTCTTTGCCTTTGTAAACATGTCTTCTTCAAACCAACCTCAAAGAGTAATAGATATTGAAAGTTTAGCGCCATCTTCTGCTCCGACTAGGAGTCGGAGGGGTGGTAGACTTAGAAGTCTAGGATCCACTCCTTCGAGGGGCTCCTCTTCTTCTCAGATAGTTCCTACTCTTTCCACTAGATCTCCAGTTTCTCCAAGGTTTAGGGTTTCTCGATCTTTGTCTAGAGGTAGAGGCGAACGCCTTCGTGAACCTGGAGTCGATGAAATTGTCCCTGCTGAGTTTGTTTTCGCTAGGGATAGTCAAGTTCTTGTAGATCAATCTTCTTCTCTTGATTGTGTAGAATGATATCCAACCCTTATTACTGAGGGTCAGATTTCCCTTGTTCGTAGGGAATGCTTTTGGAAATCTGACTTTCCTGTCTATATTCCGAATAGTAATCAAAGAATAACGTCTTACAAGACGGGATATTATTTTGTTTATACGTATCCTTTCACTNCTGCTTAAGACAAGTTGGCCCGCTTGTTTGGCGAGTTGTCGCATGCCTTAGGATTTTGGCTTCTTTAGCCTCGGTTCCTTTTACCTTCAACCATCTTATTCACCTCTACTCTCCTTCCTTATTTCGTGAAGGGGTTTTTACTCTTACTGCTAGAAGCAAAAGAGTATTGGTAACCCCTGGAGACGATAAGGATAGGAGTTGGTACCTCCGGTATGTTGCTGTACCCACTACTGGTTTAGTGGGTGAAGAAAATCTTCCCTTCCTTGAGAAGTGAAATCGCACACGTGAGTATGCTTTAGCTCGCATTTACTTTTTCTTGTTTGACTTGAGATGTTTTATTTAACACCGTATCCACTTATTTTTCTTTTCTCAGCAATCATAAATACTGTTGAAAATGTCTCCGGTATTCATGATTGGGTAGAAAAATTGTTAGCTGTTGCTCCTTCAGAAGAAAGATCTTGGAAGTACCTCGCTGGGAGGTATGGTTGGCAAGTAAAGACCCACAGTAAGTGAAGCTTTTGTTCTTGCTTCTTTCCTTACTCCAGTCTTTTTTTTTGGTGTTTAACTTTTTTCCTTTTTTAATAGGATTCTCTTCTTGTGGGGTGTCTGCTTCCTCTATCCCGAAGATGTCCTTGGCTCAAGCCCAGGAAATTATTGTTGGTTCATCTTCCTCGAAGAGGAAGATTAGTGAATCTCGTTTCTTAGAGGAAGAGGAAGAGGAAGAGGAAGAGGAAGAGGGTGCTTTAGTGCACAGGCCACAGAGAAGGCGAATGGTTTTAGATGATGAGCCTGCTGCCTCAACCTTGCCTTCCGTGTCTGTGATTGAGCCCCCTGTCTTTGATGATGTTTCACATTCCCCTTTTCGTGATGGTATTGATCTTGCTCCTAACGACGTCCCTTTGGCTGCTGTCTTTCCTGCTTCTTTGAGAGAAGCTGTTTCGTCTATTCCTTTGGCTATCTCAACTTATGCTGCTGCTTTGCCTATAACTTCTTCAACCCTTCAACTTTCCGTGCCTGCTTCTTTGCCCGTGGCTTCTCCAGCTCCTCAACCTTCCGTGCCTGTTGCTGTTCCATCTCTTCCTGCTTCCATGCCTTCCATTAGGGAAGTAGGGTCTTCCAGCAGAGAGATGCGGCAAGTGGTAATAGAGGTTCCAGCTGAGGGAAACCTTTTCAAGAAGATGGGTGAGCCTGAAGTGTGGCTCAAGCCTTTGATAGGTCCCGCTGAGAAAGCAAAGCTAGCTAGCCACAGTGCTCTTACGTAGGCGAATGAGGTCGTGCATACCTCTTTGAAGGTATGGTGTAAGTTATCCTCTTTCACTCTCGTATATGAAATATACCATATCTGACTGGTTTATTTCTTGTAGATTAACCTCATAGGCATGGAGCTTATGAAGAGGATTTCAAACACGGACCAAGAGACAAGAGAGTTGCAGGCAAACGTTGATAATTGGAAAGCACAATATGATATCCTAAGGATTGACATGGACGCTTTAGAAGAGGAGATGAATACCTTGAAGCGGCAGATGAGACTTATGGCAGCAGAACTAGTAGTGGAGCGGGCTTCTTGCAGTCAAGCTGAAAAAGACAAAAGTGTTCTGGAGTCTTCATTCGTGAAGCAGCTGTCTCGTGCCTCAGAGGAGATTAAATACTTGAAGAACTTGCTGGGGCAGAAGGAATAATACCCAGGCGAGCTTGTGCAATCACTCACTCATACTCAAGAATATCTTCGAAGGGCTTTAGACAAAGCTAAAACTTTAGAGGAGTCGATTGTTCCATTAAGGGCCGCTCATGAAGCTGCGGAGGCGGAGAAGGACGGGTTGAGAGCTGAGCTTCAAGTGCGGGCAAAAGATTATGAAGATTTGGAAGAGGTGGATGCTGTCAATGTGAGCTGGGAGTATATGAATTCTCGCCTTGACATATTGATGGAAATGAGTCAAGAGGGTTTTGACCTTAGTGCTGAAATAGCCAAAACTAAGAAAGCCATGGAGAAGGCTCAACAGGGTCATAACCTCTCTTCACCTAGTGGTGAGATTCCAGCCGCTCATGCCTCTTCATCCCCAGTTGCTCCCGCTCCTTCTTCCACTAAAGTCAACCCCTCTTGTCATACCCCAAAATCTAGGGACGTGACCGACACTCGATCGGGTGACTCCAGTCAAGCGAACCTGATTTGCCTTTCCCACCCAACGCGTTTTCCCCATGTTTATAACATACATTATTTATGTGAAACAGTGAGATAAGCTTAAAAGTGCGTGAGTACCACAATAAGTCCAATTTTTTTCCTCATGTTACATTATTGTACTAGATTTCCCAATTCACACATATTAGATACGACACTTCCCGATACGGACCACGATTACAAATACATACAACCACTGCCAAAAATATTTATATACACCCACATAGTGTCTATGGAGCCTCTAAGAGTACTAGGAGTTTATACAATACTTGCCGGCAACAAGGCCCCGGCTATACCTTACAATACATAATATACTCAAAAAGGAGAAGGCCTGAACTACACATGGCCCCGAGAGGAAGTGGGGCTCACCAGTACAGCTGAAAAAGGATGAGGAGAAGGCACCACTAACGGCGAGCTGAGCAACCTGCTATGGACCCACCTACATCCATATAAAAGATGTAGCGCCCCCGGCAAAAAGGACGCTAGTACTGTGGAATAGTACTAGTATGTATAAACAAATTTTATCCCAAGTACAATCAAACAATACAAAATTAAGGAACATCAATAGAACCAATTAATCAATGTACGTGGAAGGAAACAACCAAAATCAAACAAGATGCACAATCTCTCCTTTTTCCCTTTCAACATCATCATATTCAAGAGCTCATAGATTTTTCATTTCAGCAGTGATAACGATCACATTCCATCCTTATTACCTCGGCCACCCTTATTACCTCGGCCACCCTTATCACCACAACCCATCAACCTTATTACTTTGTGTTGCGGCGCGCAACCCGACCCCGCCTGACAATTTTAATTCACAGCACAATCACAAACAATTTCAACACAAGAATCACCATTTCATAGAATACAAGTTCATATCAACAACTTATTTATTTGGGACCAAGGCACTATAACTCTTATTGAGTAGTAATTTCATGAACACGGTGTTTCCATAATCGCCCAATTCAGTTACATCATTTCACAATACTCTCTTTCATTACTTTCCACGTTTGGCTTTTAACTATTTTACGCATTCCCACATTTGAGCGCATTATCAATCTTTCGTTCATTACACATCAAACACCTTTCACAACCTCATACAACATGGTAGCATGACGATCGACTAGGAAAAATCAGAGAATGGAATCTCATGTCTCAACACGTTTGAACAATCAATTCA
>ML369426.1:0-30792 GCA_005239525.1 Nicotiana knightiana
GTAAGGCCTTAGCTCCCAAAAACAGGGGACTCTCTACATATGAGAAGGAGTATATGGTTGTGTAAGCTGCAGTGGATAAATGAAGACATTATCTCCAAGGAGGAAATTTTATTGTCAAGACAGATCATCAGAGTTTGAAATATCTCCTAGAACAAACGTGACTACAGCATTGCAACAAAAAGGTCTAACAAAGTTGATGTGGCTAGATTATGAAGTGAAATATCAGAGTAGCAGATGCTTTTTCAAGGAGACAAGATGAAGTCTACAACTCAAGCTACTTGGTTACAAGAAGTGAGCCTAAGCTATGAAACTGATCTTGTGTCATTACAACTATTGAGTGAATTGTCCATTGCCCCTGATAGTAATGTAGACTATTCATTAGGGGGGGGGGTAGGGGGGAGGGTCTACTAGTTAGATTAAGAGTTACTTAAAATTTTTGGTGACATTTAATTTAAATAATTCACTACTAATCCTTGGTTTTTTATATAAAAATTCAGATGTATTATCATTACTTCTCGTAGTAAACCTGATTTGGATTGGCTTATCTAGCTGGTTGGGATTAGGTGCCATCACAGCTAGGGTCCCGACACTAACATAGCAAAACCCAATTGTACATGTTATGAGCTGACATTAATCTTCCATCTCCGGTAATAAAAAGCACGAGTTGTCATGGATCATGTTTTATACTAGCTTTTCATGCAGCTAACTACAACATAATATATTCAATAATAATAATAATTATTATTATTATTATTATTATTATTATTATTATAATAAAAGCTAGAATATAATCTATATAAAGACTACAGCCTCTCTGCATTTTCTCACCACTTCCTTTTCAAAACTTATTCTTCTATATCGAAGAAGAAAATATGGGTGTAAAAGGCAAGTTGATTGCTTCAGTAGAGGTGAAGTGTGGAGGACACCCCATTCATGACATTTTTCACACCAGTACTCATCATATATCTAATATAAGTCCTGGTAAGGTCCANTTAACTACAACATAATATATTCAATAATAATAATAATAATAATTATTATTATTATTATTATTATTATTATTATAATAAAAGCTAGAATATAATCTATATAAAGACTACAGCCTCTCTGCATTTTCTCACCACTTCCTTTTCAAAACTTATTCTTCTATATCGAAGAAGAAAATATGGGTGTAAAAGGCAAGTTGATTGCTTCAGTAGAGGTGAAGTGTGGAGGACACCCCATTCATGACATTTTTCACACCAGTACTCATCATATATCTAATATAAGTCCTGGTAAGGTCCACAAAGTTGTTATTGATGAAGGTGAAACCATAAAAATTGGTGCGATAGTTAGCTGGAAATATAACGACGGTATGTAACTCATATTTTTCGTGAAAACTTTATTTGATGATGTTTTTGGTTACCATAAAATGTTTTACATCAAAAGGGGAAAATCTTGTTGACGAAAGTCACTTTTCTAATAACTGTCTTAATTTTTGACATCACATTACTTGCTCAAATACTTTATTATTTCTAATATGTTGTTCGGAATGTTATATCTTTTATATGAGGAACTGGACAACTGAACATGGAGTAACATCTCGTGTATTTTGCCAACTTTATTGATTATAGATGGAAAAGATAAGATGTGTAAGCAAGTGATTGAAGCCGTGGATCATGAGAAGAAATCAATCACTTGGAAAGTAATTGGAGGAGATCTGTTAGAGTTGTACAATTCCTTCACTATTATCTCATCCCATGACCACCAATGGACTACATGGACACTTGTGTACGAGAAGAAAACTGAAGACACCCCTGAGCCTCTCGTTTTCTTGAGTTATGCCCTACATGTGACCAAAGATATAGAGGGTCACCTTCTCAATTAATCTAATCTATGCTATTCAATGGCTCATGTATATATATATATATATATATATATATATATATATATATATATATATATATGTGTGTGTGTGAGTGAGAGAGAGACGAGTATTTGGCAATATTGGCTAGTTCTAGCTAGCTGCGTGTGAAATAAAGAATGTTGTGTTTGAAGAATATAGTATTTGTAAATATATTTCCGCTAATAAGTCCGGAGTCGAATCCCATAGAGAATTTATCTATCAAACACAGCTACTAGACTCGCACAAATGCACGCAATCAATCTTCAGAAATATTTAAGTAAGAATGTGGTTGTTTATTAACTAAATAATTCGTAATGAAAACGCAATAGTTAATAACTAACTATGAACGGGTTGAAAACAAGAATTGGAATAATCTAAGGTTGTGATTTCCCCTATTGGCGGAATCTTTTCCGCTACGTTTTCGATAAATTTGCCTAAGTCTTCTCTATCGACCATGAGCACTCTAACTGTCGTAACTCTCTCCCTAGTTTAGTAACATTTGACCTAAAGTTTAAGTAAAATTATGAACATATGTTGCGACAACTTTTGTCGGCTTTTGTTTCATAACTCGTTTGACTTCAAGACTTATAATACGGATATTATATGATCTAAATACCTTGAAACACGACCTCTTGAGAATATTAAGCACCCCTAGGTTTACCCGAAAATACGGGTTACAACATCCTGATTCGTTTAACTTCTAATACTTGTTAATCACCCTTATACACTCTTGTATCATTTAAGACCAATATGATTAACTTCTTATCATCCCAAAGATAATCTCTTCTCATATTTACGTCGACTAACTTATAGCATGAACTAACGTACGTGAATATGGGTTACAACATCTTAGAGTCGCTCCATAGTCATTCTTTTAATGTCATGAGTATTATTTTGTTATTATAGACTTATGTTGAGTATCGCGCTTTATTATCAAAGTTGGAGATAAATTAGTATTTCTAGCTGTTAGTGGGTTGACTATTAATGGTAAATACTTATTTGGGTTAATTGATAAAGTTATCGTTGTTTGGATTGATATTTGAATGTTTGGTTATTGATTTGAGACGGGCAAATTTATTGGATAGTCCCAAAAACAGGGGAAACTCTGACCGTTTTTCTGTAAAATATCTGTAAGGCTTATTGATCGTGACAACTGGTTTTAAAGTTCTACCTCCCACCTAACTCCTCATCATTAATAACATGAAAATTAATCTGCTTGACTTATCTCATGAATAATGCAGCGTGTTCCATATAATTCATATCTCCATCTCTTTTTCTACCTTGAATACATATCATATTCCCTCTGGTCCATAATAAATGATTTTTTGGTTATTTTTAAACATATTAATAAATTTATCTTTTAACATTTATTAGCAATGAAATTGACCATATTAATCTTTACTATCTCTTCACATAAACACTAATAACACATACTCCAACATTATTTACTTCAAGGGCAACGTAGGAAAAATAATAATTAATTCATTCTTAACATCTTGAAAAATTACTTATTTTGGACAGGAGAAAGTATTGTTATGAAGTTAAGCTAAAAGAACAAAAGAATATAGAGAGAAATAACAACTTTTAAATAATAATAATAGTAAAACTAATTCATACTTTTGAGAGACTTGAGTAAAGAATCTCTTAGTTGAAAAAACTTGACTATAAAATGAATCCCTTATGGCAAGCTATAAACTTTATCTTCCACATTTTTAAAAGGCAAAATGTCTAAATTTATCCTGTAGAGTATTCGATTTAATTAGAGCAGATTTATCCTCCCACAAAAAGTGGCCTACTCATACCTTGCCGGTACATAAATGACCCAAATTTACCCTTTTTGGATAACGCAAGTAAACTAGCCAAAATAAAAATTTATTTTTCTATTTTCTTGTTTAAAAATATCCTAATATATTTTGTTAATCACTCCTATCTATTCAACACACGAAGTTTATCTCCTCTCTTATTTGTTTTACTCATAACCGCCCTTTTTCCCTTACTCCCTTCACTCTTCAATTCTTCTTACACAAATACATCCACACACACATAGCACAACTTCACATCTTGATCACCCATGAAGTCATTTACCAGATTTTAAAAAAGGAGAGTTCCTTCATTGAAAATATTTTCACCGGCGACGACCGCGATTTTGCTGGTGGCGACCTAAAAATATAACTTCGATCGCCGACGAGATCGTGTTCTCTTTTGACGTTGTTATCAGGGGTGTTCATGATTCAGTTTGGATCGTTTTTTTCCTAAAAGGAAATCAAATCAAGTAAGTAGGTTTTTTCAAATATTTGAACCAAGCCAAACCATTTAAGTCAGTTTTTTATCTGTTATTTTGAGGCTTGAATTATTTCCTTGTATTTTTAGGAAACCCATTAGGAAAACTCATTGACCTAATAGATTTTGGAAAGGAAAACCTATAGTCCTTGTCAAATTGAGAAACCTTTCTCTTATATGTTTGAGACTTTTGGGATCTATATATAGGGGTTGTAGTTGGGGATCCTATAGATTGTACTATACTTTTCTTCTCATTCATAGTGAAAAACTCTCTCTGCTTTTGTCCCCAAGATTAGGCTTAGTCGAACCTCGTTAAATCCTTGTGTTGATTTTTCTTCTCTATTTGCTATGTGTGTGATTGTGTGCTAGTTAAGCCACGATATTCCGCAACAATTGGTATCAGAGCAAGGTTCGGGTTTCTATATATAATCCAGGGTTAAGATGTCTTCATCATCTTCAACAAAGTATGAAGTAGAGAAATTTGACGGGGGTTCTAGTTTCAGTCTATGGAAGATTAGGATGAAATCATCCCTGGTGTTACAAGGGTTATGGAAGGTAATTAATGAGGATTTTTCTGAAGAGATGAAAGAGACAAAGAAGGCAGACCTAAATGATAGGGCTTTGAGTGCGATCTTCATGAGCGTTACAGATAGCGTTCTTCAGGAAATTGCTGAAGAAACTTCTGCAGCAGTAGCATGGAAGAAGCTAAAAGATCTGTATTCTACGAAATCGCCAACAAACCGCCTCTACCTGAAAAAGAGGTTATACAATCTCCGTATGAATGAAGGTACACCTGTTAAAACTCACCTTGATGAGTTTAATTCAATTATATTGGACCTGAAGAATGTGGATATCAAAATTGAGAGTGAGGATTAGGCCTTGATTGTGTTATGTTCTTTACCACCATCTTATGATACTTTTTCCAATACGCTACTATATAGGAAAGACATCATTTCACTGGAATATGTTAGTAATGCACTAAAATCTAATGAGTTGAAAAAGAGCTTTCCAGACAGTAGAATTGAGGGAGAGGGTCTTGTGATTTGAGGAAGAACACAACAAAAGGACTTTAACAGGAAAAATTCAACTGCCAGATCAAAGGCTAGATCAAGGAAACAACACTATTATGAGTGCGAGGAGCAAGGTCATTACAAGAGAGATTGTCCTAAGCAGAAGGAGAAAAGAGGAAAGCAGAAAATAGATAATTCGGCAAATATTGTTGACACTGGCAATAATTCTAATGATAGTGAGTATATAGGGGAAGTCTGTGCTGTGAATTCTAGTCATGGGCAGAATTCTTGGGTTCTTGATTCTTGCGCTACTTTCCACATGTGTCCACACAAGAATTGGTTTGCAACCTACAAGAAAATGAGTGGGACTGTCTACATGGGAGATGATAATCCACTACCAGTAGAGGGGGTTGGTAACATCAAATTGAGAATGTCCGACGGAATTATCAGAAACATTAAGTGTTGTCATGTTCCTCGGATAAGAGAAATTTGATTTATCTTTCGACTTTGGATGATCAAGGGTATAAATTTCACTCCGAGAATGGAATACTTAAGGTGTGTAAAGGCTCCATGGTACTCATGAAGGGTAAACTACATTCTAAATTGTATCATCTTCAGGCTAGTGTGGTTGAAGGGGAAGCTGTTGTAGCTTCTGGGAAAAATGATCTGAATCAGTCTTAGTTGTGGTACTTGCGACTTGGCCATATGAGTGATAATGGATTGTCTTTGTTGAGTAAGCAGAATTTGCTGAATGGGTACAAAAATCAAGTTTTGAATTTTTGTGAGCATTGTGTGTTTGTTAAACAGACAAGGGAAAAGTTTAGCAAGAAGGCCGAGCACAAGACCTGAGACAAGTTAGATTATATACACTCTGATTTGTGTGGTCCAAGTAGAGTTACCTCTAAGAGTGGTTCCAGGTATTTTATTAATTTGATTGATGATTACTTAAGGATGGTGTGGGTGTATTTTTTGAAAACAAAAGATGAGGCATTTCCGACATTTGTTAAATGAAAGACGATGGTTGAGAGGCAGGCGAAAAGAAAAGTTAAGCGCCTTCGAACTGATAATGAGTTGGAATTTTACAATTTTGAGTTTGATAATTTCTGCAGCAGAAAGGAAATAGTGAGACACTGCACTTGTGTCGGAACACCATAACAAAATGGTGTTGCAGAATGTATGAACATAACGCTTTGTGATAGGGCACGAAGCATGCTATCACACTCATGTGTTAGGAAATATTTTTGGGCTGAAGCAATCAATACAACTTGTTATTTGGTCAACAGATCTCCATCCACAATTATTGAGTTCAAAACTCCTTTTAAGGTATGGTCCGGTTTTCCTGTTGATTATTCAAATTTTAGGATATTTGGTTGTCCTGTTTATGCTCACGTGAGGGATGGAAAACTTGAGTCGAGGGCAAAGAAGTGCATATTTCTAGGGCATGCAACTGGAGTAAAAGGTTATAGGTTGTGTTGCACAAATCAAAAGACTCCAGAGCTAATTATCAGTAGTGATGTAAAATTCAATGAATCTGCCTCACTAGACAGTCAGAGGGAGAAGGCAATAGCAAAAACAGATCGTGGTGTCAGTGACCGCATAGAGCTAGAAATTGAATCTCCACTAGCTCAGCCCAGTAATTCTAAAGTAGAGGAAGTGGAGGAGGTGAAAAATATTGATAGAGATGATAATGTTGATGCACCTGCAACAACAACCATATAGCATTGCAACATGCAAAGAGAAGAGAGTGATCAACCGACCGCAAAGGTTTGCAAATGTAGTTGATGAGAATCTTCTTGGATACATTAATCCAGTGGGATTTGCTTTGGCGGTTGCAGAGACCATTGATGCATATGAGTGTTATAGCTACTCAGAAGCTATTCAGAGTACAGAACCAAATCGACGGATTAGTGCTGTGGATAAAGAGATTGAGTCTCTTAACAAGTTTAGGTGTTGCCTAGACTTGGTTGATGTGTGCGGCAATGGATAGATCCCTTGTGAGCACTGAGGGCAAGTTAGATAAACGTTGTTCCCGTTGATGAAGAGAGTTCAATTCAAGAAGAAGATTTTTTATTTTGTGGCTTGAATTATTTTCGTGTATTTTTAGGAAACCCATTAAGAAAACCAATTGACCTAATAGATTTGAGAAAGAAAAATATATAGTCCTTGTCAAATTGAAAAACTTTTCTCTTATATGTTTGGGAAATCAAACTTAAGAAATATCAATTTTTTTGATGGGTTTGGTTCGATTTTTCGAGTTTTTATGAACACTTTTGACGGCGGGGGTAAGAATACGCTACTTTTTTAAGGGAAGACAAATCCACTCTTGCTGGGAAAATTTAGACCTTTTCCCTTTTTAAGAATAAGTCAAATGGTTAAGATTTTATGGTAAGGAAAACATTAACTTAGCAAGACCTAATTATGCACGTGATGAGCTGACATTAATCTTCCATCTCCACTAATAAAAACACGAGTTGTCATGGATCATGTTTTATACTAGCTTTTCATGTAGCTAACTAGCACATAATGTATTAATATTAATAATAATAATAATAATAATAATAATAATAATAATAATTTATATTATTATAAAAGCATGAATATAATATCGGGTTACAAAAATAACCTTATAATATTAAGCATAATAACTCCTAATAAAAGGACATAATCAGAATTCTAAATATTAACCTTAGAATCCTATTAGTTTTAGGACATAATACTACACATTAGGAATCCTATATGATTACCTTTAGGAATCCTATAAATATAATTACTTTTGGGATGTCTAATTCATATAAAATTGAACAAGTAAATATCTACCTCTTCTTTACTTTTTGGTCTTCGAATTAAAGTTTTTAAAGGATATGGGAATCTTGGTGAAGAAAAAAACTTGGATGTCATATATCATGAATAAACAAATAGGGATATCTGGATTAAAATTTGAACAAAAATTTCTTGAAATCTAAAAGGGATATTTCAACAGAATAATTAGTACGTAATTGAACCGAAAGATGCTTAAGATCGACTTTAATAAAATAAAATTGACAGCTGATACCCACTAATTGACTAAAATACAATTATATATCATAATATTCACCGATAATTATAGCAATCTCTCTCAAACACTTCACTTATGGTTTGAATACTATTATTATTATCTTTCCTACCTCAATTTCTCTATTTACCGTATTTATTTTAACATAATGAAAAATAAAATGTCAATAATAAAATTAATATTCCATAATATCACTATTGTAATCTATCAAACGAATATGAAATAAGTAATTTAGAACAAATATCATAAAGTAAGAAAACTGACAGAAATAAGAGAACTCAATCTTTTCAAATATTATATCTCATCTATTATGATCGCTTTAAATTTTTATTATAAAGAAATGCAAGAAACAAAAAAAAAAAAGTTGAATTATATGCTATGCAAATTACACTTAATTTTCTGATTATGAAAGTTACACGTGGAAAAGAAAGTAAAGAAAATAAAAAGAAATTCTGCTTGTGTTACGATTATAATTTCTGAATAGTTTCTAAGATCTCCCTCTAGGTTTCGCTTTATGTCACTGAATTCCTTGATTATTAAAAAATTAATTTAATGTTGGTTTACAAAAATAACCTTATAATATTAAGCACAATAACTTTTAATAGAAGAATTGTAACGACCAGACCGGTCATTCCGAGAGTTTAGCCCGTTTCCTCCATTTCTGCTTCATTGCTTGTGTGGTTCATCTCTTTTGTGTGGTGTTAGGTTGGTTGACTCGGGTTCCGAGTGGTCGTGGTGAGAACTAAGGCAGTTAGTCTCATAAATGAGCTCAATAATTGGAAAAGTCAACCGGAAATTGACTTATGGGTACACGACCTCGGAATATAGATTTTATGGCTCGGATAGCTTCGTCAGGTGATTTGGGACTTAGGAGTGTGTTCGGAATGTAGTTTTGAGGTCCGGTGTAGAATTAAGCTTGAATTGGCGAAAGTTAGTTTTTGGAGATTTTCGGTTTGGCAGTGAAAAATAGGCTATCAGGACCGGAATGGAATTCTGGAAATTGGAGCAGGTTCGTAGCATCATTCTGGATGTGTGTGCAAATTTTCATATCATTCGGACGAGGTTTAGTTAGTTTCGGCATCGTTGGTGAATTTCGAAAGTTTAAATATCTTTAGGCTTGAATCATGGGTTGATTTGGTGTTTCGATGTTATTTTGGGTGTTCCGAGAGTTCGACTAAGTACGGGTGATCATTTATGGCTTGTTTGTATTTTTGGTTGGGGTCCCTAGGGCCTCAGGTTGAGTCCGGATAGGTAATGACATGATTTTTGGCATTTTAGAGTTGCTGGTGGGAAACTTTCTAGTGTTTCCGCACCTGCGGATGAGGAACCGCAGGTGCGAATCCGCAGAAGCTGACAAGACTCCGCATATGCGTAAGTTGGCTGGGTCAGCAAAGGTCGCAGGTGCGAGACTTGGACCTCCCCTGAGGAGTTGCAGGTGCGGAGGATTTGTCGCAGGTGCGGAAGAGGGGGACTTGGACAAGGAGCGCAGGTGCGGACGCCTGGTTGCGCATGCGAGATCGCAGGTGCGAGAAGAGGGCCGCAGGTGCGGAAGTCCGGACTTAAGTCATTTTCGTAGGTGCGTACCTGGGACTGCAGGTGCGGGTCCGCAGGTGCGAGAAAAGGCCGCAGGTGCGATCATCGCTGGGCAGAACCTATAAAAAGAACCCTTAGCGAATTTTGGTCATTCTTTCACCATTCTTATTCGGGTTTGAAGCTTTTGAAGGGTTTTTGAAGAGGGAAAACGATAGTTCTTCATTGAGGTAAGGATTTTGGACTTAAAACTCGCTTATATGTGATTAAAGGTCGGATTAGTGGTGGAATTTTGGGGAAAAACAGTGCTAAAATAGGTAATTAGGGCTTGTGGTTTAGAGACCTTAAAATGGGAATTTGAGGGGTCATTTGGACTCTGATTTCAGTGTTCTTGGTATGTATAGACTCATGGGAGGATGAGGATTTTTGTAGTGTAAATTAAAACGAGTTCCGAGACGTGGGCCCGGGGGTTGGGTTTGACCAATTTCGGAATTTTTGAGTATTTTTGATAAATTTCGATTAAGGTTCGTTCCTTGGCATATTATAATGATATTTATCTGATTTTTGGTAGATTTTGATAACTCGGAGGCCGAATTTAGAGGCAAAGGCACTGCAGAATAGTATTTTAGCCGGTTTTGAGGTAAGTAACATTTCCAAACTTGGTTCTGAGGGTTTGAAACCCCGAACTACTTGTTATCTGATTAGAATTGGTGACGCACATGCCAAGTGACGGGCGTGCGGGCTTGAACTGTGAGACTTGTGACCTGGTTCATCCTATGGCACCACTTAGTGATTATTCCTTGATGATATATGTACTTCTATTAATGTAGTAATTGTGAACCTGTTAGAAATCATGTTAAGTATAAATTCTAGGCTTCACGCTGAAAACGCTGAGACCTGAGTGGTCGTATATTACCGTCTCATTTTGTTATTATTTGATTTCATATACTCAGTCCTGTTATAATATATCACTTCATACCTCAGTCTCAGTATTGTTAATATATGGATACTTATCATTGTTTTGGGCTGATGGAGGCATATGTGATCCATGTGAGTAAGACTGGAGAGTAATGACTGAGTGAGGCCGAGAGTCTGTTATTGAGACAGTTATGAGATCAGACTACACAGTGCAGTGATACTAAATCATGCCTTCGTTGTCTTGATATAGCGCTTGGGCCACTAGGGCCCCTCCGGAGTCTTTACACCTCCAGTGAGCGCATTGATGTTGCGGGATGGATTTTCTCTAAGCATGGATCGTGTCCGATATGGATGTTATGTGAGGGATGATCATCCTTGGACATGGATCTTGTCCGAGTGTTGTATTCCGGAGAAGGACTTTCTCCGTGGGGCTGGATTGGCCTTTATCCTCAGTACGGAGTGACTACGGTCACCAATGATTATGTACATTCCGGGATGGACTTTTCCCTGGGCCTGAGAGCCATATACGGTACTGAGTGGACTGCTGTGTGAGGGTTGTGAGCGCTATGTGCACATCCACACTGGTTTCATACATATATTTTTATGATGGCATGTAGAGTATACTGGCATACTTAGCATATTTACTCATTCTGATAAACTGTTAGCATATCTAATTTCTGTATACTGTTTATTTTAACTTTTGAGGTTTGGTCCGTCACTACCTCTCAGCCCATAGTTTGGGTTCGTTACTTCTGAGTTAGTGTACTCACGTTANCCCATTTCCTCGGACCAAATCTAATTTCTTGGAGTTGTAAGAAGCAACCTACTGTTTCTCGCTCTAGCACTGATCCTCCTTTGGTGCTATGTGACAATGATAGTGCTTTGTATCTATGCACCAATCCCATTTATCAGGCTCGTACTAAGCATTTGGAGATTGATTTTCATTTTATTCGAGAGCGTGTTGCTGCTGGTTCTATATTGGTTCGCTACATCTCTACTGACATGCAGCTTGCCAACATTCTCACTAAAGATTCATCTTCTCACCGCCTCTCGGTTCTTCGTGACAAGCTTCACATTTCTCCTAATCCATGTTCAGCTTGAGGGGGGCTGTTAATGTATTATAGTTTGGTTTGGATAGGAGTCTGCAATCAGATGGAAAGCAGGTTATTTCTCAACCCCCTCGATACTTTATCATCTTGATCTGCTTTGCCACAGCTTCACATGTTCATCACCCCGTGAAGCCCTTTATCAGATGTAAAAAAAGGAGAGTTATATCATTGAAGATATTTTCACGGGCGACGACCTTGATTTTGTTGTTCGCGACCTAGAAATATAACTCTGATGGCTGATGAGACCGTGGTCTTTTTGACATTGCTATAGATAGAATAGGAGGAGGAGGGGGAGNATGTTGTCTATTTCTTCATTCTTTATTTTATGATATAGCAACTCATGACTGAGTGACACCGGATCCGGGGTTGGAAATTTTATTTTATTTTTGTTTCAAATATTGTTTTTAAACTTCAGACTCTTAGTATTATCAATAATTTCGTTTAAAATTATATTTTTACTGAAAACTGAATTTAGCTTAGATGAAAGGGGCGGCTTGCCTGATTCCACGACAGGCGCCATCACTACTCCGAAATCGGGTCGTGACAAGAATATTACTGGAATTCTAGATATTGGCCTTATAATCCTATTAGTTTTAGGACATAATACTACACGTTAGGAATCCTACGTGATTGATTACATTTAGGAATCATGTTAGTATAATTACTTTCGGACTGTCTAATTCATATAAAATTGAACAAGTAAATATCTTTAGTAATGTAATCTTATTACTTTTAAGATATACTTCTTAAAAATTCCTTATTACTAATTTCGTTTGAAAATGTATTATAATATTCTATTACTAATTTAATTTGAGTATTATATGCTTATATATAAGCATATAATACTNTTAAAATTCCACGTGGAATTTAATTTGAATAATTTACTTTCGTTAGACGAAAAAGGTAAAAATATGAACTATTTGTATAACGTCAGAGGTACGAACATGCTACATTTTTAATGAAAGACAAATTCACTCTCATACTTTAGGGGAAATATTTAGACTTTTTCCCTTTTTAAAAATAAGTCAAATGGTAAAAATTGTATGGTGAAGGACAACACTAACTTAGCAAGACCTAATTGTACACGTAATGAGCCNGAGGACATCGCTTATAAGATATTGAGATGACACTAAGATGTATAAAATCATAAAGAAAACAACACGATGGTGAATTCAAGACAGTGAAGTATTACTAAAAATTATTGAAAATATCCTTGTTCAAGTTATTGAGATTAATTAATATGATGATCATATAGTGAGAAACATTACTTTCTTTGGGCAATATTGTCCCTACTCACGTTTAGCTGTCATATTATGCTTTCCGTAATCATTTAACTAGTCCTTACTGCAGTGTTGAATGTCAATTGTTTTGTTTATAATGTAAAAAACTTACTTTTGAAATTATATGGAACAATAGAAAATTAATATCTATGTTATGGAGATTGCAACAGATAAGTTAAAAATAAAGAGAATGGAAAAACTAATTCCTTGTAGATTTGCCCTAATATTATAAGATAAATATTTTTAACAATATTGCTACCCTCTTTAATAAAAAAAAAGTTATGTTTTTAACACAACCCTCTTGAGATGAAGAAAAAGAAATATTGTTAAAGGCCTATGCGAAATATTTTATGTCCCCCTTCTCCATGTATTCTCTTTTTGGCTGCAGATATACAAGTTCCAATATCATATAGGAGCAACACTAACGTATTATATGCTTATACTAGCCTTTTTATATATAAAAAACGGTCTTATATTTTCAATTAATATCGTCAAAATTAAGCATAACAGTTTTGGAAGAAATGACTAAGAGATGATCACGATCATGTAATAGTGGTGTTAATAATACATGCTTAGAGGAAAATATTTGGGAGTTGATAACGTATTTTAGAATTGGCAATATAGATGAGCCAGTGATCGACTAGTACTCATTATTTGGATTTGAGTTGAAGTAAACTTATATTAGAATTGGCAATATAAATTGTTTTTTCTTTAACAAGGCGGAGGACCACGTCATTTGTCATATCCTTTTGATCCTCAACTCATGGATCCTAAATTCTTCCTCAATATTCTATTTATTTTGATTTACTTGACACTATAATGTCGAAAATTAATTGTACATTTCTATGTTTAAGAATTATTTAATCTTTACCTTGTGGATTTACTCTCAATGAATGCTTTTGTAGGTATTGACATGCTAGAGTAGAGACACCATTCCCTCCGACCAAATCTAATTTCTTGGAGTCGTACGAAGCAACCTATTGTTTCTCGCTCTAGTACTAAAGCTGAATATCGAGCCTTAGCTCACATGGTAGTTGAATTATCATGGCTCCAACATCTGCTTCGTGACTTGGATATACCTCTCTTTGATCCTCCTTTGGTGTTATGTGACAATGTTAGTGCTTTGTATCTATGCACCAATCCCATTTATCATGCTCGTACTAAGCTGTGATGACCCAAAAGGTCATTTCTTATTTTATAAGTCAAAACGGTGTTCCAGGTCTTGAAAATCTCCTTTTATCTCATCTCATTTTGCATGCGCAACCCGAGCATATATCTGGGAAGCTTCTATGTGGAAAATGCTAAATTGGCCTTAATATTGAATTTAAGTTGACTTCGGTCAGTATTTTGGGTAAACGGACCTGGACCGGTGATTCGACAGTCCCAGAGGGTCCGTAGGAAAATATGGGACTTGGACGAATGCCCAGAATCGAATTCCGAGGTCCCAAGCCCGAGAAATGAATTTTTGAAAGAAATTGATTTACTGGAAATATAAGAGTTTTTAGAAATTTGGTTATATTAGAAATTTATCGTATCGGTCCTGTATTTTGGTTCCGGAGCCCGGTATAGGTTCAATATGATATTTGAGTTGTGTCTGTGAAATTTGGTATGAAATGGAGGTCATTTGACGTTATTTGGACCCGTAGTTCTGAAATTTGATACTTTGGAAGTTTTGGAAATTTTCTTGGATTTTAATGTTAAATACATTGTTTAAGATGTTAATTTGACGATTTGATCGCACGAGTAAGTTTGTAGGATGTTTTTGAGGTTGTGTGCGTGTTTGGTTTGGAGCCCCGAGGTCTCGGGTGAGTTTCAGGTAGGTTCGGGGGTGTTTAGAGTTGAAGAACCACTGCTGGTGCACCAGTTCCGGTGTGCCCACACCTGTGAGCCTTGGGCCGCAAGGGCGGTCCAGCCCCAGCCAGCCCAATTCCGCAGGTGCGGCCCTCAGTGGCTTAGCCCATTTCCGCAGGTGCGATGGATTTTCCACACCTACGAAAGCGCAGGTGCGACCCAGGCACCGCAGGTGCGAGGGTCGGGCACTGTTTAAGTTAGATGCTTCACCCGATTTCATTTCCATTTCTTCACCAAAATAGGAGACCAAGGGCGATTTTGTCAAGAGAGTTTCTTCCCAAATCATAGGTAAGTGACCCCTAACCAGTTTCTTTCAATTTCCTAATGATTTTCATCAACTTTTATCAAGAATTCTAGGGTTTTAATGGTAGAAAATTGGGGATTTGGGTAGAGTTAGGGCTTTTTGAATAATTGGAATTTAGACCTCGTTTTGAGGTCGGATTTCGAAACCAACTACATATTCAAGCTCGTGGATGAATGGCTGATCGAGTTTTGGTCCGAATCTCGTGTTTTGACCAAGCGGGCCCGGGGTCGATTTTTGACTTTTTGGGAAGAATGATGTAAAACCTATAATTAAGTGTTGGGATGGAATTGTTTGGCATTTATTGATGTTATTGAGTTGAATATGTCTAGATACACGTGAATTGGAGTCAAATTCAAAAGGGAAAGAGGTAATCGAGGCTTGAGTTTGGTCGTGAAATTTGAGGTAAGTATTTGGCTTAACCTTATCTTGAGNGTAAGATCCACAAATTTGATATTGATGAAGGTGAAACCGTAAATATTGGTTCGGTTGTTAGCTGGAAATAACGACGGTATGTAATTCATATTTCTTCTCTATACATATATATTATTTAACTGTATCAATTCTGAATGTTTATATATTTTATATATATGAGAAATTAATTGGACAGTTGAACATGGAGTAACATGTCTTCTATTTTTGCCAACTTTATTGACTATAGATGGAAAAGATAAGACGTGTAAGCAAGTGATTGAAGCCGTGGATCATGAGAAGAAATCAATCACTTGAAAAGTAATTGGAGGAGATCTGTTAGAGTTGTATAATTCCTTCACTATTACCACATCCCATGACCACCAATGGACTACATGGACAATTGTGTACGAGAAGAAAACTGAAGACACCCTGGAGCCTCTCGTTTTCTTGGGTTTTGTCCTACATTTGACCAAAGATGTAGAGGGCCACCTTCTCAAGTAATCTAAAGGAATATATATGCATATCTCTGTGTGTGTGATGAATAATTTGGCAATATTGGCTAGTTCTAGCTAGCTAGCTGCGTGTGAAATAAAGAATAATGTGATTTCCGACTGTAATATATATAAGATATTGTGAATTTTGCAAGTGTGAACTTTATCTACAACAAAGACGATATATTTATCAGTGTGCTATTCTCATTCTTTTTCAGCAGTATTGATTAATAAACGGTTCCTACTACAGTACTGATTACTATCCAGTCAAATTGTGTCTTGTACAATTCAGTAGTTAGCTATACTTTAGTGAAAATGCATATGAAAAGGAGAACTAATCTGCACAACTATTTTCAATCTCCGGAGTGATAAGATGCGCATTTTCTAAGGTCCTTCACGAGGGTTTCTTGATTGTGGCTGAGATGTGTACTCAAAATCTAGGCGTCAGTGGTTGTGATGACCCAAAAGGTCATCCCGTGTAATTTTAGCTAAATTTGTGTTCCGAGGCCCTGAAAGCCTCCTTTTATCTCACCTCGATGTGCGTGCGCAGCCCAGGCGTGTAACCGGGAAGCCGTTAAGTGGAAAATTGATAAAATAATGATTTTGTATTAATTATTTGAGTAAAGTTGACTTTGGTCAATATTTTTGGTAAACGGACCCGGACCCTTAATTTGACGGTCCCGTAGGAAAATATGGGACTTGGGCATATGCCCGGAATTGAATTCCGAGGTCCCAAGTCCGAGAAATAAAAATTTGAAGAAAATTATTTTCTGAAAAATAAAAAAGTTTGTTTTGCAAATGAGATTTGATATGAAACCTGTGATATCGGGCCCGTATTATGGTTTCGTAGCCCGGAGCAAGTTCAATATGTTTTATATGTGTTATCTGTGAAATTTGGTAAGAAACGGACTTAGTTTGGCGTGATTCGGATAAAAAATGGAAAATTTAGAAGTTTTGGAAGTTTAAAGAAATTTCATTTATTTTGAGGTTTAATTCGATGTTTATGATGTTATTCTGGTTTTTTGATTACACAAATAAGTCCATAGGATGTTGTAGAGGTTGTGTGCATGTTTGGTTTTGAGCCCCGAGGGCTCGGGTCTGTTTCGGATAGGCGTCGGGGTGTTGAAACTTAGTAAAAATCTATATTTTGCTGTTGTATCTGGTGTCCAGTTATTTTCTCTTCGCGATCGCGGTGTAAGGCATGCGATCGGGATGTTCAATTTGGGTTGGGGGCTGTTTTGCTCTACGCGGTCGCAAAGAGCTGGGAGCGAACGCAGAGCCTTAGGGTCTTTGCTCTACGCGAACGCACCCCTACAGTCGCTATCGTGTAGGTTTAATGAGGGGCTAGGGCTGGGTAACAAATGTTCAATGCGAACGCGGTTCATAGGTCGCGATCGCGTAGGTCAACGTCCAGTTTACTCTGCGATCACACTCCTTTCTTCGCGATCGCATAGCATGGGAGTGATTAAGCTCTGTGATCGCGTCCTACCCATCGCGATCGCGTAAGGTAAATTCGCCCAGTGATTTCCTTAGTTCAAAAACAGAATAGTTACGGGAATAAACCCATTTCTCACAAACTCCTTCTTCTTCACACCTCTTAGGCGATTTTTGAAGAACTTCCTCACCATAACCTCTTAGGTAAGTAATCTTTGACTCGTTTTCTTCCATTTTTATCAACATCCATTAGATTCTAAGCCTAAAAACATGAAAATTAAGGTAGAAAATTGGGGTTTTGGGTAGAGTTAGGGCTTTTTGATTATTTGGGGATTTGACCTCGTTTTGGGGTCGGATTTCAAAATAAATTATATATTCGGGCTCGTGGGTGAATGGGTGATCGGGTTTTGGTCCGAACCTCGTGTTTGGACCAAGCAGGCCCGAGGTCGATTTTTTGAATTTTGAAAAGGAAGTTGGGAATTTTGTATTTAAGCGTTGAAATTGAATTGTTAAGCATTTATTGATGTTATTGAGTCAATTATGTGTAGATACTGTTGATTTGGGGTCGGGTTCGAAAGGAAAAGCGGTGCTAGAGGCTTGATTTGGATTCTTGGAGTTGAGGTAAGTGTTTGGCCTAACCTTAGCTTGAGGGAATAGGTGTTGAGTCTTATTTTCTACTTGTTATCCCATGTTCAACAAATAGGTGAGGTGACGAGTACCTATATGTTGTTGTCTAGCATGCCCGCGAGTGGGGTTTTGTGATATATGTGATTTTTCATCGATATTCACTGTGTTATGAAGTAAGTTTCACCTTTGAGGTTATACAATTGATGGAAATTCTTGGTTGTGAATACTGTTGATAAACTGTTTGGTTGTGGATTATTTTGTTAAGTTATACCCGTGAGCGAGATTGGTTATAGCTGTGTCCTTTGCCCGGGCGGTATTATTTCGGTTGTTGTCCCCTTGCCGGGATGTTGTCACTTATGAGTTATGTTGTTGATTTTCCTTGCCAAACTGTTGTTCTTGATATTGTTTGGGTGAGGAAGAGTGTAAAGCACGAAGGATGATGCTGTGCATTCATTTATTTATTTATTTATTTATTTATTTCTCTGTGAGGATGGGAGTGTAAAAGCACGAAGGGTGATGTCGTGCCATGATATGATAAATGAAAGCACGAAGTATAATGCCATGCCGTTTTACTTATTTATTGTCTTGGTGAGGATGAGAGTAAAATCACTAAGGGTGATGTCGTGCACTTATTTTGGTGAGAAAGAGAGTAAAGCATGAATGGTGATGTCGTGCACTTGTTTGTTCTCTGTTGTTATTTTGATACTTAGACGGTTGCCTTGTTCTGTTATTCAATAAGTGTTTTCCCCTTTGTACCCCAGCATGTTTTCCCCGTATTTGTACTTAACTGTTTACTTCCTGCTGTTATTTCTGTTATATATTATTGAATTGCACAGGTGTTTATTATTTGTCGTGTCTTAGCCTCGTCACTACTTCGCCGAGGTTAGGCTCGACACTTACTCAGTCGGTTGTACTGATGCTACACCTGCACTTCTTTATGTTGTGCAGATTACAGCAACGGTCCCAGTGGACATTGAGAGAGGGAGTATCCTTCAGTCCACGGCGACACCGAGGTAGTCTTGCAGGTGTCCGCAGACCTTGGCGTCACCATCTATTTCTTTCTTTCTGTCTTATCTTATATTTCTAGACAACTACACTTGTTTATTTCAGACTCATGTTCTTAGTAAATCATAACCGTGAAGTTGTGAAACCAGATATGTATGTACGGAATTTAGTAATATTTATTATATTATGTTGATAATTTCTTAGCTTCCGCATTCTTATTCATCTGTTCACACTTATTGTTTCTATTGTTAGGTGTCATAAATAAAGAAAATAGTAAATCTAACCAAAACATTGGCTTGTCTAGCGGGTTCACGTTAGACGCCATCACGGCCTGAAGGTGGGTTTTCGGGTCGTGACAAGTTGGTATTAGAGCACTAGGTTTCTTAGGTCTCACAATTCACGGACAAACATGGTAGAGTCTGAGGGATCGGTACGGAGACGTCTGTACTTATCCCCCAGAGGC
Organism: Nicotiana knightiana; assembly: GCA_005239525.1. NCBI lineage: Eukaryota > Viridiplantae > Streptophyta > Magnoliopsida > Solanales > Solanaceae > Nicotiana > Nicotiana knightiana. The sequence goes on from ML369426.1 coordinate 19,651, forward strand.
TGCAAAGTTAGGAATAACTTCACATTTTTTCTTCTCTGTCGTGCGATTTTAGTTCTGAATGTTAACTGAGTTTCTATTCTATTCTCTCGCAGACGGCGAGAACGCGTGCTTCCTCATCGACCGATCAGCAGCCCGATCCTCCCGTTGCAGCTCCTACTAGAGGCCGAAGCCGCGCTAGAGGCCGAGGCAGAGCCAGGGCTCAGCCCAGAGCAGCAGCCCTAGTAGGGGATCCCCGGGTGGAGGTTGCTGAGGAGATTCCTACTCGTACAATCCCAGTTGGACCAACTCAGGTCCCAGAGGGGTTCATTGCCACCCCGATTCTTCAGGATGCTCTGGTCTGCTTAGTGGGCCTTATGGAGAGCGTGGCTCAGGCTTTTCTTCTTCATTTCACCAGCCGTCTCTCAGGCTGGGGTAGGGCCCCAGACTCCTGCTACCCGTACACCAGAGCAGTTAGCTTCTCAGTTCCAGACTCCAGCACCTCAGACAACTGGAGCAGCTCAGCCGGGTATTGTGGCACAGGTAGTTGAGGGAGCAACTATGTCTGCCGACGCTTTGTGGAGATTGGATCGGTTCACCAAGTTATTTCCTACTACATTTACTGGTGCACCATCAGAGGATCCTCAAGATTTCTTGGACAGTTTCTATGAGGTTCTTCGGAACATGGGCATCGTGGAGTCCAATGGAGTTGATTTTGCTACATTCCGCCTTTCTAGTACCGCCAAGACTTGGTGGAGGGACTACTGTTTGACCAGACCAGCTGGGTCTTCGCCTTTGACTTGTGCTCAGTTCTCCGAGTTATTCTTGGGGAAGTTTCTTCTAGTTACTCAGAGGGAGGATCTTCGGAGGTAGTTTGAGTGCCTCCAGCACGGATCTATAACTGTTACACAGTATGAGACCAGGTTCATTACTCTGGCCCGACATGCTATCATGATACTCCCCACTGATCGTGAGAGGGTGAGGAGGTTTATTGAGGGTCTAGCTCAGCGTATTAGACTTCAGATGGCCAGAGAGACAGGTACTGATATCTCATTTCAGGAGGCGACCGATGTGACCAGGCGTATTGAGATGGTCTTATCATCGGGCAGTGGTCAGGGGTCTGACAAGAGACCTTGTCATTTCGGTCGATTCAGTGGTGCCTCATCTGGAGGCAGAGATTCTTTTGGCAGAGGTCATCCTCCTAGACCATTCCAGTCAGCACTCCAGGTATCCCACAGTGCACCACCAGCTCCTATCAGTGCACTGCCGCTTCAGAGCTTTCAAGGTGGTTATTTTGGTCGACATGGACAGTTTCAGGGCCAGCAGTCTCAGCAGCATAGGGCTTTTTACTCTTGTTGTGATCCATGTCACATTTCTGGGTATTGCCACCGAGCTTCTGGTAGTTCTCAGCATCCGGGTTCCCGTGCTATGATTCCCGCACCAGGTGCACCCCTACCCCCTCAGCCAGCTAGGGGTGAAGGTCGAGGTGCCAGAGGTGGAGGCCAGTCAGTTAGAGGTGGAGGACAGGCTATAAGAGGTAGAGGTCAGCCCGCAGTAGGTTGACCCAGAGATGTTCAGGTTGGAGGGGCTCTGCCCCGATGCTATGCTATTCCTACCAGGCTTGAGGCTGAGGTCTCTGATGCTGTCATTACAGGTATGGTTTCAGTTTACAATATAGATGCTTCGGTTTTATTTGATCCGGGGTCTACATTCTCTTATGTGTCTTCATATTTTGCTCCTTGTTTGATTATGCCCAGTGATTCCCTGAGTACTCCTGTATATATATCTACACCGGTGGGTTATTCTTTTATGGTAGATTGAGTCTACCGCTCATGCTTAGTGGTTATTGGTGGTCTGGAAACTCATGTAGATCTCTTGCTTATTGATATGGTTGATTTCGATGTCATCTTGGGGATGGATTGGTTATCTCCCTACCATGCTATTTTTGATTGTCATGCCAAGACTATGGCCTTGTCTTACCGGGAGTATCTCGATTGGCATGGAGCTTCTAGTCATTATTCCGGTAGAGTTATTTCATATATGAAGGCTCGACGCATGGTCAAGAAGGGTTCTTTGGCCTATTTGGCCTATGTTCTTGATTCTAGTGCAGAGGTTCCTTCTATGGAGTCTGTGCCCGTGGTTCGTTAGTTCCCATAGGTATTCCCTACTGACATGTCGGGTATTCTACCCGACAGAGATATTGACTTTTGTATTGAGTTGGATCCGGGTACTCAACCCATTTCTACTCCGCCATATCGTATGGCCCCGCTAGAGCTGAAGGAATTGAAGGATCAGTTGCAGGATTTGTTGGATAAAGGCTTCATCAGGCCTAGTGTTTCTCCTTAGGGTGCCCCAGTGTTGTTTGTTAAGAAGAAAGATGGCTCAATGAGGATGTGTATTGACTACCGGAAATTGAACAAGGTTACTATTAAGAATAAGTATCCTTTGCCGAGGATTGATGATTCATTTGACCAGCTTCAGGGTGCTACACTGTTTTCCAAGATAGACTTGAGATTTGGGTACCATCAGCTGAGGATTAAGGCGTCTGATGTCCCTAAGATAGCCTTTCCCACTCGGTATGGGCATTATGAGTTCTTGGTGATGTCATTTGGGTTGACAAATGCCCCAGCTGCTTTTAGGAAGTTGATGAACCGAGTGTTCAGGACCTATTTGGATTTGTTTGTTATAGCCTTCATTGACGATATTTTGATTTACTCCCGTAGCTGAGAGGAGCATGAGCAGCACCTTCGAGTCGTCCTCCAGAATCTGAAGGATAGTCAGTTGTATGCCAAATTTTCCAAGTGTGAGTTCTTATTGAGTTCGGTTGCATTTCTAGGCCATGTAGTATCATCAGAGGGTATTCAGGTGGATCCCAAGAAGATTTCAGCAGTCAGAGATTGGCCTAGGCCCACTTCAGCTACAGAGATCCGGAGTTTCTTGGGCTTAGTAGGTTATTATCACCGGTTTGTGGAGGGATTTACATCTATTGCAGCCCCGATGACTAAGTTGACTCAGAAGGGTGCCCAGTTCAGGTGGTCCGATGAGTGTGAGGCGAGCTTTTAGAAGCTCAAGACAGCCCTGACCACGGCACCGGTGTTAGTTTTACCCACAGGTTCAGGGCCACATACCGTGTATTGTGATGCTTCACGGGTTGGACTTGGTGCACTGTTGATGCAGGAAGGCAAGGTTATAGCTTATGCTTCACGTTAGTTGAAGGTTCATGAGAAGAAATATTCAGTTCACGATTTAGAGTTAGCAACCATTGTTCATGCGTTGAAGATTTGGAGGCATTATCGGTATGGTGTGTCATGCAAAGTGTTCATAGACCGTAAGAGTTTGCAGTATCTGTTCAAGTAGAAAAAGTTGAATATGAGGCAGAGAAGGTGGTTAGAGCTGTTGAAGGATTATGACATTAGAATTCTATATCGTCCGGGAAAGGCTAATGTGGTGGTCGATGCTTTGAGCCGGAAGTCAGCAAGCATGGGTAGTCTTGCTTATATACCGTTCGGGGAGCGACCACTTGCTTTAGATGTTCAGTCTTTGGCCAATCGGTTCATGAGATTGGAGGTTTTTGAGACTGGCAGTGTTTTGGCCCATACTGTGGCCCGTTCTTCATTGTATGTTCGTACTCGGGCCAGGCAGTATGATGATCGTCATTTATGTGTTCTTAGAGATACGGTCCAGCACGAAGGTGGAAAGCAGGTCATAATGGATGATGAGGGAGTCTTGAGGATGTAGGGTCGTATTTGTGTACCTGATGTTGATGGCATTCGTGAGTTGATATTGCAGGAGGCCCATAGTTCCCGGTATTCTATTCCGGGCGCCGCAAAGATATGCTAGGACTTGTGGCATCATTATTGGTGGCGGAGGATGAAGAAGGATATTGTAGCATATGTAGCTCGCTGCTTGAACTGTCAGCAGGTTAAGTAAGAGCACCAGAGACCCGATGGTTTGATGCAGCAGATTGAGCTTCCCGAGTGGAAGTGGGAGCGTATTACCATGGATTTCGTAGTTGGGCTCCCACGGACTCAGAGGATGTTTGATGCGGTGTGGGTCATTTTGGATAGGCTGACCAAGCCAGCACACTTCATCCCTATATCAATTTCGTATTCGACGGAGAAGTTGGCAAAAATCTACATGAGGGAGATTCTTCGATTGCATGGTGTGCCCGTGTCCATTATTTCTGACCGAGGTACTCAGTTTACCTCCCATTTCTGGAGAGTATTTCAGCGTGAGTCGGGCACACAGGTTGATTTGAGCACATCCTTTCATCCTCAGACAGACGGACAATCCGAGCATACCATTCAGATCTTGGAGGATGTGTTGCGAGCATGTGTCATTGACTTTGGAGGTTCATGGGACCAATTTTTTCCTTTAGCTGAGTTTTCCTACAACAACATCTACCAGTCGAGCATCCAAATGGATCCTTATGAGGCGTTGTGTGGTAGGCGGTGTCGGTCGCCAGTGGGGTGGTTCGAGCCGGGAGAGGCTAGATTGTTGGGTTCGGAGTTAGTTCAGGATGCCTTGGACAAGGTGAAGATCATTCAGGATAGACTTCGCGCAGCTCAGTCCAGGAAAAAAGAGTTATGCGGATCATAGAGTTTGTGATTTGGTATTCATGATAGGAGACCGGGCATTTCTTCGAGTGTCGCCTATGAAGGGCGTGATGAGGTTCGGAAAGAAGGGCAAGTTGAGCCCTAGGTACATTGGTCCATTTGAGATTCTGGATAAGGTAGGAGAGGTGGCCTAAAAACTTGCCTTTCCACCTAGTTTATCGGTCGTGCATCCTGTGTTTCACGTATCTATGCTTCAGAGGCATATCGCCGATCCATCTAATGTACTTGACTTCAGCGGTGTCCAGTTGGACAAGGATTTGACTTATGAAGAGGAGCCGGTAGCCATATTAGCTCGGCAGGTTCGTCAGTTGAGATCGAAGAGTTACACTTTGGTTCGTGTTCAGTAGAGAGGTCAGCATGTCGAGTCAGCTATCTGGGAGTCCGAGTCCGATATGCATAGCCGGTATCCTATCTTTTCCCCGATTTAGGTACCATTCTATGTCCGTTCGAGGACGAATGTTTGTTTTAGAGGTGTAGATATTGATGACCCAAAAGGTCATCTCGTATAATTTTAGCTAAATCTGTGTTCCAACGTCGTGAAAACCTCCTTTTATCTCACCTCGATGTGCATGTGCAGCCTGGGCGTGTAGCCGGGAATCCGTTAAGTGGTAAATTGATAAAATGATGATTTTGTATTAATTATTTGAGTAAAGTTGACTTTGGTCAATATTTTTAGTAAACGGACCCGGACCCGTGATTTGACGGTACCGAAGGGTCCGTAGGAAAATATGGGACTTGGGCGTATGCCCAGAATCGAATTCCAAGGTCCCAAGTCCGAGAAATGAAATTTTGAAGAAAATTGTTTTCTGAAAAAAATACAAAGGTTTGTTTTGAAAATAAGATTTGATGTGAAACCTGTGATACCGGGCCCGTAGTATGGTTCTGGAGCCCAGAACAAGTTCAATATGTTTTGTATGTGTTATATGTGAAATTATGTAGGAAACGGACTAAGTTTGACGTGATTTAGATCAAAAATTGAAAATTTAGAAGTTTTGAAAGTTTAAAGGAATTTCATTGACTTTGAGGTTTAATTCGATGTTTATGATGTTATTTTGGTGTTTTGATTACACGAATAAGTCCGTAGGATGTTATAGAGGTTGTGTGCATGTTTGGTTTTGAGCCCCGAGGGCTCGGGTGTGTTTCAGATAGGCGTCGGGGTGTTGAAACTTAGTAAAAATCTGGTTTTTGCTGCTGTATCTGGTGTCCAATTATTTTCTCTTCACGATCGCGGTGTAAGGCATGCGATCGCGATGTTCAATTTGGGTTGGGGGCTATTTTTCTCTATGCTGTGCAAAGAGCTGGGTGCGAACGCGGAGCCTTAGGGTCTTTGCTCTACGCGAACGCACCCCTACAGTCGCGATCGCGTAGGTTTAATGAGGGGTTGGGGATGGGTAGCAATTGTTCAATGCGAACGCGGTTCATATGTCGCGATCAGCGTAGGTCAGCGTCTAGTTCACTTTGCGATCACACTCCTTTCTTCGCGATCTCATAGCTTGGGAGTCATTAAGCTCTGCGATCACATCCTACCCATCGTGATCGCGTAAGGTAAATTCGCCCAGTGATTTCCTTAGTTCAAAAACAAAACAGTTACGGGAATAAACCCATTTCTCACAAACTCCTTCTTCTCCACACCTCCTAGGCGATTTTTGAAGAACTTACTCACCATAACCTCTTAGGTAAGTAATCTTTTACTCGTTTTCTTCAATTTTTATCAACATCCATTAGATTCTAGGCCTAAAAACATGGAAATTAAGGTAGAAAATTAGAGTTTTGGGTAGACTTAAGGATTTTTGATTATTTGGGGATTTGACCTCGTTTTGGGGTCAGATTTCAAAACAAGTTATATATTCGGGCTCATGGGTGAATGGGTGATCGGGTTTTGGTCCGAACCTCGTGTTTGGACCAAGCGGGCCCGGGGTCAATTTTTGGAATTTTGGAAAGAAAGTTGGGAAGTTTATATTTAAGCATTGCAATTGAATTGTTAAGCATTTATTGATGTTATTGAGTCAATTATCTCTAGATACTATTGATTTGGAGCCGGGTTCGAAAGGAAAAGCGGTGCTAGAGGCTTGATTTGGATTCTTGGAGTTGAGGTAAGTGTTAGGCCTAACCTTAGCTTGAGGGAATAGGTGTTGAGTCTTATTTGCTACTTGTTATCCCATGTTCAACATATAGGTGAGGTGACGAGTACCTATATGTTGTTGTCTAGCATGCCCGCGAGTGGGGTTTTGTGATATATGTGATTTTCTTCGATATTCACTGTGTTATGAAGTAAGTTTCACCTTTGAGGTTATACAAAGGTGACGAGTACCTATATGTTGTTGTCTAGCATGCCCGCGAGTGGGGTTTTGTGATATATGTGATTTTCATCGATATTCACTGTGTTATGAAGTAAGTTTCACCTTTGAGGTTATACAATTGATGGAAATCCTTGATTGTTGATGCGTGGCTAGAATTCATGGTTTAACACGTTATATGCCTTACATTTTATGTGCGTTAATGATAAAAATACACTTTTTATGTGCATAATGGAGTCTATTTCGTGTGTAGGTTCATTAGGGATGGAAACCGAGCTAAATGGATACATGAACGTCGAAAATACGCTCAAGAGTCGAAAAGGAATGACCCGGGCTATAGCCGGGAGTTTTGGCCTTAAAGCCAGGCCAACCCGGGCGTGAGTGGGGCGTTTGGCCCCTAAAGCCAGGTCTGCCCTGGCGATAAGGGGGCGTTTGGGGCTTAACGCCTGGGTCCCTGTCCGGTCAATTCCGAGTTTTAAAGGTTTTAAGTGTTTCCTGGTTCGAATAGAAGTCTCCTACACGTCTAGGGTTTATCCCAAACATATAAATATACCCAAAAACACAACTTGAAAGAGGGAGGAAGCCATTGAAGTCAAGAAAAACCTGTGGATTACTACTCAGTGAAGAAAACATTTATTTTTATAGCTTTTATTCATTATTTTGTAGTTCAATTATGCAAGTTATTTTAGAATTGATTCTTATGAATATGAGTAGCTAATTTTCTTAATCTAGGGTTTTGGTGGAACCCGTTGGGGGATAAACTTATTGTGATATTAATATAGTTTTGATTGGTTGATTAATCTCTATTTGTTCAACTACGTTCTTGTTGTAGTTGATTGAAGGGCCCTCAATTAGCTGTTCCTATTTATTATGTATCTACTTGAGAGAGAGTGCATATTTAGGTAGTTGTTTGAACAACATCACTCCCGGAGTATAGACGAAAGTCATAACCGAGGGTTTAGAAGTTGGATTAGAAATAACGATACTTCGGGTGCAATCTAAAGTGAACTGTAATGCAATCTTGCTAGCGTAACTTGAGAGAGTGCGTCTAGTAAACCATCATAATTACTTGAGAGAGATTTATTGTAGATAGAGTGTTCATGATTGATAGAGACAATTAATCAAACTATAAGAAGTATCCGAGAAGGAATTCACCAACGGGGGAACCATAACCTTAGACCTTTATCATAATATTTTACAACACATTGTTAGTAATTGTTAGTTATTATTATTGTCAGTAGAATTAGTAAAACATCACCAATTTATATTAAAAAGTCTTGAGAGAATTGATTGAGTAAAAGTTGNGGCATAATACCCCAGATTATATTTGCAACGCCCGCTTAGTCTTTTATAATACATAGTTGAGTGTGATCAAATTTTGGCTCCGTTGCCGGGGACTTAACTGTATTATCAATTGAGTTGGAAGAAATACAAAATTCTGAAATGTAGTCAATTTTCTTTGAATTTTTGTTTTTACATTGAAAGTTTAATGTTTGCTAACGTGTTGCAGGTGCATGCCTAGAAACTCATCGAGGACTGGTGAAGTAGTTGAAGCCTTATCAGACCCCGAGAAAGTTTTCAAGGCCCTAAACCAGACCAACCAGAAAAGAAAACATCAACCACAAATTGAACAAATTGAAACCGACATGGAAGATCCACACGAACGGAACAATAATAGGGATGATGTGGTAAACCCAGTCGCTCTAATAGGGGCAGAGGCTCCCTTATATGACTTGGCACAACCCACAGTTGAGAATTTGGCCACTGCGATACTAGTCCCTCATATACAGGTCGAGTCCTTCCAGATAACAAATAATATGCTGCACTTATTGCAGAACAAAGGGATATTCTCAAGGTCATACATCAAAGACCCCCAACAGCATTTGAAAAACTTCCTGTCAATTTGCAAAATACAGAGGCAACCAAACGTCACTCAGGAGGCAATAAAACTGTTGTTGTTTCCATTCTCAGTGACTGGCGCTGCCCAGACTTGGCTAAACTCACTCCCCATCAATTCCATTACCACATGGGAGGAGTTAGTCAAACAGTTCGTGAACAAGTTTCATCCACCCAACAAGACTGCTCAACAAATTGATGAAATCTTGAGCTTCAGACAGAAACCAGTTAAAACACTGCAAGAGACATGGGAACGATTTAAGGGGATGTTGGTTATCTGGCCACATCATGGTATTCCAGAGAAAATGTTGGGGCAGCGTTTTTATATGGGTTTGGCTGATACTGTTAAAGCAAATGTTGATGCTTCGTCTGGTGGAGCATTCTTGAGCAAAACATGGAGAGAAAGTAGAATCTTACTTGATAAAATGGCACTAAATTCAGGATGGACAACAAGGAATGCACCCATTACTCCTGTAGTTCACTCAGTGCCATTCGATCCATCTAATACTATTGCAGAGAACGTGGCCACCTTGATAACACAGATGAGTATACTTACTAAGAAGGTGGAAGAATCAGGACAAAAGCAGCAGGTACACATCGTAGACACAACCAATGGGGGCTTATGCACATCTTGCATTAGTCAACCACTTGGTAATCACTGGAATGCAGAATGTCATCACCCTCCTTATCCAGAAAATATGAATTATGTGTCGAATTATGGAAGCCAGAGACAAGGGGGGCAGAACTGGGGTCAGCAAGTTCAACCGTATAGACCACCCCACCAACAGCAGAACAGTGGAAATATGGGTGTCAGGGGACAACAAGGTAATGCAGCACCGTATCAGAGGCCACAAGGTTATAACCATCAGAATCAACAACAAGCATACTACCCTCCTCAGCATCAACAGGGGGGAAAGCAAGAAGATGGGTTTTCCAGGTTAGAAGCTATGATGCAGCAGGTTATTGGGTCAAATGCCAAAATCAGTGAGAGAGTAGATGTACATGATGCAGCTATTAAAAATATTGAAGTACAGTTGGGCCAGATATCTATGGCAGTGAACAATCGTCCTCCTGGAACTTTACCTGCAGATACTCAGGTAAATCCTATGGACCAGGGCCCAAGGCAGCTGATGGCAGTGACTCTCCGCAGTGGCAGAGACTTAAACTTGGAACTGGAGAGAGCTCGTGAAAGCAGACAGGCCGAGACACTGGTACCCATGCCGATTGAACTTGATGATTCAACAAACTTGACCAAGGTAACAGTGCAACCTACTGAAGGAGAACCCAGTGCACAGAGTGAGACTGAAAAAGAAGTGGAGATAGCCCAGAAGCCGGTAGTTGAGGTGGTGGCTGAGAAAGAAAAGTCCCAAATCACTGGGAAAAAGAGACCGCCAGCTCCATTCCCTCAGAGGCTGGCCAAATACCAAAAGGATGAACAGTACAAAAAGTTCTTGGACATGCTAAAGCAAATACAGGTAAATATCCCATTGATTGATGCGTTGAAGGAAATTCCTGGTTACGCTAAAATGATGAAGGACTTGATGTCCAGAAAAGTTGACTTCCAGGATCTGGCTACTGTCACCCTTACTCAGACTTGTAGTGCGGTGGTGACGCGCCCTATTGCTGAAAAGTTGTCTGACCCAGGGAGTTTTACAATTTCTTGTACCATTGGTAACTTAGCTTTCACCAAAGCTCTATGTGACTTGGGGGCCAGCATTAATCTGATGCCGCTGGCCATATATAAAAGACTGGGGATTGGTAGAGCCAGGCCCACCTCCATGCTGCTACAACCTGCTGGTAGGACGATGAAGAGATCGTCGGGTATTCTAGATGATGTATTGGTGCAAGTGGGGAAGTTTGTATTTCCTGCTGATTTTATGATATTAGATCGCAAAGTGGATGAGGAAATTCCCATAATCTTGGGAAGGAAATTTTTGGCCACAAGTAGAGCTCTTATCAATTGTGAGACTGGTGAACTTAAGATGAGGCTCAATGATGAAGAAATCACTTNGGCTTATGAACATCTTGAATTAGTCAACCACTTGGTAATTACTGGAATGCTGAATGTCATCACCCTCCTTATCCAGAAAATATAAATTATGTGTCGAATTATGGAAGCTAGAGACAAGGGGGCAGAACTGGGGTCAGCAAGTTCAACCATATAGACCACCCCACCAACAACAGAACAATGGAAATATGGGTGTCAGGGGACAACAAGGTAATGCATCACCGTATCAGGGTCCACAAGGTTATAACCATCAGAATCAACAACAAGCATACTACCCTCCTCAGTATCAACATGGGGGAAAGCAAGAAGATGGATTTTCCAGGTTAGAAGCTATGATGCAGCAGGTTAT
>ML369426.1:32016-42282 GCA_005239525.1 Nicotiana knightiana
TATTATTATTGTCAGTAAAATTAGTAAAACATCACCAATTTATATTAAAAAGTATTGAGAGAATTGATTGAGTAAAAGTTGCGTATTCTAAATCCTCGATTGATACGTAAATTCCCTGTGGGATCGACTCTAGGCATAATACCCCGGATTATATTTGCAACGCCCGCTTAGTCTTTTATAAGACATAGTTGAGTGTGATCAATTTTGAATAATGTTAATAAACTTTTCGGTTGTGGATTATTTTGTTAAGTTATACCCGTGAGTCTTGCCGGGGCGGTATTATTTTGGTTGTTGTCCCCTTGCCGGGTTGTGACTTATGATTTATGTTGTTGATTTTCCTTGCCAAACTGTTGTTCTTGATATTGTTTGGGTGAGGAAGAGTGTAAAGCACGAAGGTTGATGCCGTGCATTCATTTATTTATTGCACTGTGAGGATGAGAGTGTAAAAGCACTAAGGGTGATGCCGTGCGATGATATGATAATTGAAAGCACGAAGGGTGATGCCGTGCCATTTTACTTATTTATTGTCTTGGTGAGGATGAGAGTAAAATCACGAAGGGTGATGTCGTGCACTTATTTTGGTGAGAACGAGAGTAAAGCATGAATGGTGATGCCGTGAACTTGTTTGTTCTCTGTTGTTATTTTGATACTTAGACGGTTGCCTTGTTCTGTTATTCAATAAGTGTTTTCCCCTTTGTACCCCAGCATGTTTTCCCCGTATTTGTACTTAACTGTTTACTTCCTGCCGTTATTTCTGTTATATATTATTGAATTGCACAGGTGTTTATTATTTGTCGTGTCTTAGCCTCGTCACTACTTCGCCGAGGTTAGGCTCGACACTTACTCAGTCGGTTGTACTGATGCTACACCTGCACTTCTTTATGTTGTGCAGATTACAGCGACGGACCCAGTGGACATTGAGAGAGGGAGTATCCTTCAGTCCACGGCGACACCGAGGTAGTCCTGCAGGCGTCCGCAGGCCTTGGCGTCACCATCTATTTCTTTCCTTCTGTCTTATCTATATTTCTAGACAGCTATACTTGTTTATCTCAGACTCATGTTCTTAGTAAATCATAGACTGTCCGTGAAGTTGTGAAACCAGATATAAGGTTTTATGTACGGAATTTCGTAATATTTATTATATTAAGTTGATAAATTCTTAGCTTCCGCATTCTTATTCATCTGTTCAAGCTTATTGTTTCTATTGTTAGGTGTCATAAATAAATAAAATAGTAAATTTAACCAAAACGTTGGCTTGTCTAGCGGGTTCAATGTTAGACGTCATCACGGCCTGAATGTGGGTTTTCGGGTCGTGAGAGTGGTGGTTTAGGTATAAAGGATGACGTCATTGCAAAATTGTCACGTATTCTGACAAGGCTGAAAAATTTCATTTACATATAAGGCCAAATTTGTTGTGTGCTTCTACATATTAAATTTTGAATCCTCTTGCCACATCCAAAAACGTAGCGTAGGGGTTGAGGGGGTTCAAAATCTATGTAAGGTTGTTGGTTCAACTCCCATTGGCAATAGTCCCTTTTAATTTTTTTTAACTTTTCTCTTATTTGAACCACTGTATCCGACATTGCCACGTCCATGTCCCTTCACACCTCTCCCACCTTTAACTCCGTCCAAATCCTATCATTTCAATTTTTACCGAGAGTACGGATTAATGCTCAATTCCAAATCCTTTCCGATACCAGCCAAGGAGAATCTCGAATTTGGATCCCAAATTAATGTTGTAACATCACATAAAAATATAAATGTAGATTCACATTTTAGAATAACCTGCGCATGGACGCACACGATAAAAGCAGATTTAGTGGTTGCATGCCAAGGAATTGAGCATCTCTAACCCTTTCTCTTTCCTTGGCTGCTTCTAGCTCAGATGTGAGCTTTGTCATAGTCTCCCGCATAGCGGAGAGGCCTTGCGAGGAAGTCCCTATTTTTTGCATTCCACACTTATAGCGATGGGAATTTTTAGTAAGAATATCGTATACCTTCCCCCATTTTAGACCGCCAGCAGACTCCATCCATATTCTTTCAGCATCCTCGTCTGATGGTTGGGTTGGCTCGCCCGATTCATCAGCTTGCTGAGTGCGGATGAATTCCTCCACATTAGTTTGTTAGCGACCCTAAAAATTTATATTCAATTAGTTTTTCAAACTTATATAAAAGTAAATTAAAATACTTAAAGTAAAGTGAAAGCTTACATATACAGTCGAGGCCCGGTTCTCGACCTACCTTTATTGATCCGTCTCTTTCTTCTTCTTTATAATATGTGTCTCCTTGAATAGCTCATCATGGTTCACTGGACGCCCCAACTTCTTTTCCTGAAAACAAATTAATTTAGTTAATAAACAGAATAGATATACTTTGAAAATTAAAATAATTTAAGCAATTACGTACCAATCTTCTTTTTATTGTCCCTAGGCTGATCGCACCTCCAGTGTGCAAGGAGCCTCCCTTCTAAGATGAGCGAGCTTTATTTCCTTTTTCGATATTCTCTAAGAACTTTGCGGTAAGCCATTGCCTTTGCAAATCATCCCATAAATTTGAAGTAACCAGTCAGGCTTCTTGTTCTTCTTTCTAGAATCGGAGAAAGCATCCAACAATCGCTTGCGAGCTTTATGATAAAAATTTACATCCACTTTCGTGCTATAGCGGTGTTCCCATAAACACTTGCTCTGTATTTCAAAAGTTAAATATTATATGGAAATATCATAAGTATAAATTATTAAACTGCTTAAAAGAACATTTATACCTTAAATTGATTGAAAATTTGCTCCTTCAGCGAGAATGGGAAATCAGTCCAAGTCGATAAGGGCCATCATAAATCTTTCTAGTAGCTTTGGTGATTATCCTCATAGTCTTATTACTCGGGATGAACCTTTAATTTAATAATAAAAACACATTAATATCTTAGTAAAAATGTTACAAAACAATAAATACAAAAATAACAAATAAATCTTACCCATCACCCTCATGGACTATGATGATCCTGCCATATTGATCATAATGCACTTCATCGTCATCATTATCATCATCGTCCGAAGCATGTGTATCAGAGGCATATCTGGACGGTGTATGGGGGTCAAAGCTACTACCTTGCAAGCAAATGCCTGAAATAGATGGAGTCGCTGATGAAGATGGTTGTGATCCCTGTGACTACGACATATCTGGATGGACCCCAAGTGGCTGTGACTCGAATGGCTATGACATGGATGGATGTGATCCATGTGGCTGTGATATGTAGGGATGTGATATAGATGGCTGTGATGTAGATGGCTACGATCCACGTGGTCGTGAGGCAGCTGGACCGTATATCGGACATATAGTCCTACAGACCTGTGCTGAAAGACCTGGTGTCTGGATGAAGATGTATGGCTCGTGATGCTGTGGCAGCTAAGTATAGCCGTGGGGTGGAGGATAAGACATAGGGATCACTGAAGAGGGTGGAAAAGAGGGAGTATTATTATCTACCCTCCTCTTTCTGGGTCATTGTTACCTTGACCCTTGCCTTCCATCTGCATAATATAATACATACTTAGATTGAAACATATAAGAAACTAGCTATAAAAGGAGAATGGTTTAAAAAAACAACTTTTAAAAGCTCATCAACGTATTGCACCTTGTCCGAGAGTTCTTCGTCCTCACTTGTTTTAGCTTCATCAATTGATTCTTCGTCCTCATTTTCTATAATTGTTACTTCATTTATATCAACTTCTTCCAATATGCGTTCAGGATGTTCCAAATCATTTTCTATCTGATCGCCCACTATTTGGTGAACACTGAAGATATCGTTTTGATATGTAACATCTAACACATTCGCGAATTCCACCCTACCTACACGCTTAGTTTTTATTTGTCACGACCCAAATTTTCCTCAGTTGAGTATCGTGATGGCACCTAGTCTTTGGGACTAGGTAAGCCTAACATTTACTGAATAAAAACAATAATAAAGGAAATCTAACAGTCTCGATATAGAAATTTCGACAAAATTTACAATTTCCCAAAAACAGTAATACAAGTCATAAGCTCTACGGAATTTTCTACAACTCCTAAATACAATTGTTAGGAAATAAGTAAGAACATTTGAATAAAAGTAGGAAGGTGACTCCGAAGCCTGCGAACGCAGCAACAAGTTTATCTTGAGTCTCCTCGGCAATGGTCCGCGCAGCTACTAACAATCAATACCTGGATATGCACAAAACAATTGCGCAAAAGTGTAGTATGAGCACACCATAGCGATGCCCAGTAAGTATCAAGACTAACCTCGGTGAAGTAGTGACGAGGACTAGTCAAGACGCCACTGGTCTAATAAGTTAAAAAGACATAAATATAGAAATGACAGAATATGACATCTATCTAATGACTGCACAATATAGTAAATAACAGAACACCTACAATGCGGAAGAAGTCCAGCAAAACAACCACGGAACAGGATAATAATACACAGAAAGGATAGACGAAAGTACAAGCCAGAACCGGAAACCACAACACAATAAGAAGACAAGTAACTCAGCACTGCATCAATTTTTCCATATCAGGCCTTAGACAAGAACCCAATAAATTGGTCAAATCTTCGAGCGAAACCTTTAAATCGCAGGTTTATATTGAAAGCTTTTAAAAATTATAATCATTTCAGTTGGAAATTTCCTTTGGAATATACTTCCTCCAAAGATATACAAATATACTCTACAATACGAAATCATCAAACGGAACTCCTTTCGATAAAAGCTTTTCAAATGTACCTTTCCAATAAATGTTTTTCCAAACATAGTTTTATTCAATATAAAACAACCGAGATTCCGTCCCGTAGTTATGAATTAGCCATGAAGTATAGGGGGATCTCCCGGAATACGTCCCTAATCCCAAAGTAAATATGCAGTACAGGGGGAAAGCTCCTGAAATACGTCCGTAGTCCTAATTTAAATATGCAGTAATGGGGGAAAGCTCTCGAAATACGTCCGTAGTCCCAATTTAAATATGCAGTACATGGGGAAAGATCCCGGAATACGTCCGTAGTCCCAATTTAAATATGCAGTACATGGGAAAAGCTCCCGGAATACGTCCGGAGTCCCAATATAATTATGCAATGCAGTCAATGGAGAAAACAACCAGAATACGACAGGAACAACGTCATTGCCACAACAAGCACAAAAGCAACAAAAGACAGAAATGCAAAGTGCGACGAGCAAATCAATACAATAATTTAAATCACAAGATCGGTAGAACTCACTCATACGAATAGGTACTGAAAGGAATGCCAAGCACAAGTGAAACAATGTAACGAGGGGAAAACAAACAAATATAACAATGATTCACAATATTCAAGTTAACAATAAGAAATCGATCATCCCGGCAAGGGAAACAACTATAACAATCTCTCTTAAACAATTAGCTTCATGGAATAAAACTCAGCTCTAACAATGCTCAATAATAGGCAACATCAAGGAAATACCATCAAAATGGATGATTATCAAACTAAACCTAGGTAGCACTTAAAGGACAATCATATAAGTCACAATATATGACTCACGGGCATGGTTGACACCAACGTGTAGAAATTCCAATTATCGCTAAATGTTTATAGGGCTCAATAATACTAATTCTAGTCAAATAGGTAATTTTTTTGAGAAATTATAACATGATGGTAGAAGAGGTAAAACATTCAATTAAGTCAACTAAGGTCAAATAAACAACAAAAGGAAAACTAAAAACAAGAAAATCTAATTTAAGCAGGAAGAGATGAAACTAGTAACAGTAACTCAGATATAACAATTACAACTTACTATACAGGGAATATAAGGACCTAAGAATCCTAAAAGGCCAACCTCCTATAAATAAGTCCGAGCACGCACTCGTCACCTCGCGTACATGGGCTACAATCAACATAAAAGACTGAAATCCTAAGGGGTAATTCCCCCACACAAGCTTAGGCAAGATACTTACCTCGTTTCGCAACCAAATTCAAGATTCGAATAAACCTTCGCCTCGCAAATTCATGTCCGAAAGCTTCAAATCTAATCACAAACAATTCAATGTACTCACTACGAATCGCATGAATTAATTCCATATAAAATTACTAATATTCCGGATTAAAATCCGAAATTCATTTTAAAGTCGACAGCGGGACCCACGTTTCGAATCCCGAAAAATTTACGAAATCCAAATATACGATCCGATACGAGTTCAACCATACAAAAATTATCGAATTCCGACATCAGATTTCCTTGCAAATCCTAAATTAAAGTTTTAAAGATTTCTACCATTTTCAACCCAATATTTACCTATTTGAATTCAACAATCTTCCCACAACCTTATTGTTACAAGCATGTATAATTAATACTTTCACTCCAAGAATCATTTTCCTAATCACCCATATTTACCCAAAAATCGAAATTAAAGACTAGGGTATGGAATCCTTACCTCTTAGATGAAGATTTTGTGATTGGGTTCCTTGATTCTTGAAGATTGATGCAAGATTGGATGATTTGAATGTTGGGTTGCTCCTTATCTCTCTGAAATGCTCTCACCTCTCTCTAGAATTCTCAGAGAATCACCCCAAATTAAATCCCAAAGCCTATTTATCAACATGGGGTCGGGTTACGAAAATAGGAAGATTAAGCCTCCGAAACAAGGTATGCGATCGCATAATGCGTCGCAGAATGGGTATGCGGGCAGAAAAACCATCGCATAACTCGGTGCCTAAAACTGGGCAGTTCTGGTCCATTCTGCGACCTGTTCTGCGATCGCATATTGTGAGCACCCAATTTTGCCCCAAATGAAAATTACTCCTAAAAATAATCAAAAAATAACTTTTAATGAATTTTAGGAACTTTTCTTTATTTAGTTGCATTTCATGCATGTTTAATATTTTAATACCATAAAAAAAATCATAAAAACTGTCACATTTTTCATTTCATGTAATCTTAGGTTTAATTCGCATTTTTAGAAATTAATTACCCTTTAATTGATAAATTAATATAAAACGTCACAAAAAATATACATTAGCTTAATCAATTAGTTTATTTAATTAGTTAAAATGTTAATTAGGCCGTTTTGATAAAAAAAATTTAATTAGTAGTAAAATGACTATTTTTGAAAGATAAAATTTGCCCTTGTTTCAAATTGGCGTAATTTGAGGGCCCAAAATTCCAGGACCAACCAAATTTCCCACATTACAACCCTAATTCCCTCCTCTATATAATCTAGACCTAATTAGATGAAAAAAAGAACACAAAAAAAAGGAGATCCCCTACACCTCCCAACAGCCGCCAGTCCTTCTCCAACACCCAACAGACACAACTAGAGCCCTTCCTCTTCAGCTCTCAAGACTGCTGCCACCGTCGTCCTCTACGGCGAGCTAGTTAGCCGTAGCTATGCTTAGCCATTGACCACCCCTCTCATTTCCACCATTAACGCCAAATAGCCATGGAAACCGACGAACCAGTAGCTCAATTCTCGGCTATTTTTGATTTTGAAGTTTCATTAAAACAACTTCAAAATAGCCATTGAAACCACTCCAAAAATGAGCCAATAAGCATCACAAACTCCATCGCCGAGCAAGGTCTGTTTGAGCTTTCGTCGAGCCTCCATCGCTGGCTTCGAGGTTCCAATTCCTTGTCTGTGTTCACGTTACTGTTTTGGTTTAGGGGAGGGTCAAGTTCGGTCTCTAGCTCGATTGAAGATTGTTTGTTTGTGGTATTTCAGTTCCTCTGTAATCGCTTGAAATTTTGAGAGGTTCGTCACTATCTTATTCTTTATTTATCGATTGTGTCTCATGTGATGTTTGGGTGATAAAGTTCGTGTTTATTTCATGCTCATTCGTGATATTTTGAACTGAAACGGTCTGATGTTGCTAAGAACTTTTATTACGTGATTTAATGGGGTGAAATTATCTATAATTGTCAGATACTGTAGAAATTTAATAGTATATGTACTTATTCTGACTGTATTTCCTTTGCCTTTGCACGACAATTTAATTTCATGCTCTATTGTCGTTTACGAATATTTTATGGCCAGCTTTGACACCGATTCTATTGCTTTATTCTCTGGCTGATTTGGTTCTATTTCACTATTATTGAAGTGGTAATTTAGTACATTTTTGTAATCAAAATCTAAAGTTATAAGATTATGTGGACTATTAGATAGAGTTTGAAGAATTTGTTAAATGTTTAGGTATATTCCGTTTGTACAATAATATGATTTATGCACATGCCTAGTTATCAAAATCAGTGCTTTATTTGTTAGACTATAGCTGAAACTTCAATTTTAATATGCAAACAAAAATTACATAGTATAGATGTCTCTGAATATTAATAATGGTTGAATCATGATATTTCATCCACAAAGTGATTTCCATGATCCTCAGCCTTCACAATAATCTCAAACTTAGTCCTGGAAGAAAGCTTACACTTTGTATTCCAAAAAACACATCTTAGACCGATAAAAGACAAAGAACTTGTGAAAAATAATAGGTTTTGCTCCAAATAAGAAATTAAATCATCGACCATAGTCATGATAACGTAATCTACACTCGGGTGTGACAACTCATGTCTCCGATTATAACTCAGAACAATAACAAAGTCACATGTTGGTAATTGCGGGTGCATTTTATGTGGCGCAGTTATAATGTGTCAAAAAATAAACAAGTGCACGCCATTGTGACTTGTTTCAAGATAAATCCATAAATATTAAAAGCGATTAAAATTAAACGGCCAAATGCACAATAGGCTAAAATACGTAAATAATCAGACAATTTAGGCCAAATAATAATAGTTAAGCGACCGTGCTAGAACCACGGAATTCGGGAGTGCCTAACACCTTCTCCCGGGTTAACAAAATTCCTTACTTGGATTTGTGGTTCGCAGACATTTTTAACAGACTCAAAATTTTTCTCGGTTTGGGATTTCAATAAACAGTATTCCGGAACATCGTCAAAAATTCGGGTGGCGACTCTGAAAACTAAAATAAAACCCAAATCCGAATAATGTCACATAAAGTGGAAAAACTCCCTTATTACCCATTTAATTAATTCGGGAGGGAGTGGGGGGGGGGGGGGGGNGGAGGTGTGAGACATATCAAGTATGCGGACCGCATATTTGATATGCGATCGCATAATCTCTCCTACAGGATCGCCTTTTTCCAGCATTTGGTCATAACTTTTTGTAGGAATGTCCAAATGACAAACTGTTTGAAGCGTTAGAAACTAGACTCAAAAATATTTAATTTAATAGGTTTTTAGTCACATAAAACCTTATATATTTGTAGATATGCTCGTCCAATGTAGGGTCTTGTGCGCATTCTCTTGGAATTCTAGTCTATTATGAAATTTTCCAACTTTGCTTGGACTTAGAACTTTCCTTAGACCCCATATATCTTATAATATGCCTCGTACACTTATTATAATATCCAATTGGTATTCATCATATTAATCGACCTCGTCCGCACATAAAATAATATAATTATAACATGTCAACTTTCTAATTTCGCCGAATTGTTCTATGGACTTCCAAATCTAAATCCGAACGTACGCCTAAGTCCGAAATCATTATACGAATCTATTGACATCATCAAATCTCCATTTCGAGGTCCTTTTCTCAAAATTCAACTCTCTGGTCAACTCTTTCTATTTAAGCTTCAAAATGAGAATTTTTCTTTAAATTAAATTCTGAATCTTCCAAAAACTAAACTCGACCACACACGCGAGTCATAATACATATTACGAAGAAACTTGAGACCTTATGTTACCGAACGGGGCGTAAATCCTTAAAATGACAAGTCGGTCGTTACATTCTCCATCTCTTAAACAAACGTTCGTCCTCGAACTTTCTAAAAATTATTTTGAGGTTACCGAATATATGATTATTCTTTTACACATATACTCATGGTTGATTCCACGCTACCGTGTTTGAGATGACCCCAACAACATCATCTCATTTGAGATTATTTCTTTTATCCATATTTGTAAACTTTAAGATCAATTTTCTTACACTCCAACATTTTCAAAAGGCCCAATTTTCACAACAACGCAAGATATTAGTCTCAACTAGCTATAGGAACTCGTGCCTACGCACATTAATTTATTATTATTTTTGATAGTGTTGAAATACTTCAAAAAAATGTTGCAAAGCCGGTGAAGTCGAATCTGGGAAGTGTGCACTTCGTGTGACTTCTTTTCTGTTCGAGTCATCCAAATTTTAGAAAAGTTGCAAAGCCGGCGAAGCTTCTGCATTCCCGGTACGCTCCCCCCCCCCCCCCCCC
>ML369426.1:42896-55802 GCA_005239525.1 Nicotiana knightiana
TCGAGTTGTCCGCTCGGTTAAACCAGGTCTAGAACAATAAACCCCAGGATTTAAACTTAGAATAACATAGCCTCATGACGGATCCCTAGTAGGAACGTTTGTTTGCATCATGTGCATTTGACTTTGGGGACTCAACACAGGGGTTGGGTCCGTATAGGACAGGTGTACCCAATTTAAAAGACCATACTGATGCATCTTACGTGCTACTTGCGTATCTGTTTATTTTGGCTTACATGTTGACTGGCTTCTAGAATGGGAAAAAAAGAAGAAGAGAAAAATCAAGAGTGAGAGGTAGGTATTTCAAAAATGCTGAAACTCTCCCCCCAAAAAAAAGAGAAAGAAAATAAGTGAATGTCTTCAAAAGTCATATTTTCCCGGTTCCGTCAAAACTGGCAGAACTACGCGGGTCTGATTCTCATCGGATGTGAGATACGTAGGCAAACCTCAACGGTTTCGGCCCCCAATTTTTTTAAAAAAATCCCCAAAAATATTTTCTACCTTTTTATTTTCCCCAATTTTCAAAAATCCAAAAATATTTTCCTTTACTTTCCTCTGTAGAAGAGTCTTTCTTTGAGACCCCCAATTTTCAAAAATCCAAAAAAAAAAATTCCTTTAATTCCTTTTTAGAAGTCTTTCTTTAGAAAATCCCAAATAAAATTATTTTAAAACCAAAATATTTTATTTCAATATAAGTCTTTCATTCAAAAAGAAAAAACAATCAATATAAAAAAAAAATATATTTTTTACCTTTTTTTTAAGAAGTTTTTTTCCCAAAAATTCAAAATGAAAAATTCAAAAAAATATTTTCTTTCTTCTTTACAAGTCTTTCTTTAAAAATTTCGAATAAAAAAAACAAAATAAAAATAAGATAAAATCAAAAATCCAAAAATATTTTCATTCTTCTTTCGAAAATCGAAAAGAAAATTAAAGCTTCAAAAATATTTTCTTTTTCTTTAATAGTATTTCTTTCATAAATTCAAAATAAAAGTCCAAAAATATTTCTTTTCTTCTTTAGAAAATTTTCTTTCGAAATTCCAAAAAAATATATATATTTTCTTTCATTTTAGAAGTCTTTCATTAAAAAAAATATAAATAAAAAAATATTTTGTTTCTTCTTTTTAAGTCTTTGTTTCGAAAAAATAAAAATTAAAAAAAAAAGAGTTAGGTTATTCACTTTATTTCGCATCTTCCCGAACTGCGCAAGATCTGATTCATGCGGCGTCATGATACCTAGGCAACCACATCAGGTTCGATCGAATGATTTCGAAAAAAAAAAGAAGAAAGTGAAAAAAAAGATTGATAATAAGGACTGACTGAGTCCACTCTAACGTATCTTTTGTTTTGAATTGTGAAGAAAGTTTGAGGTGGTCGGTTTGTGGTAAGCTGACAACGCAAAATCCAAAGGAAAAATGACAACTGACATCGAAGCTGTTATGAGTGCTCAAGAGACTCAGGGTCAGAAGGTTCAACAAGAGTCTACTGTGGTTGAGGAAAATAGAGTACTGAAACAGAAAATGACTGAAATGTGTCAAGCATGGGCCAATGGCCAAGGACCGCCCTTCTCTGTTCAGGGTTTCCTAGAATTCACACTCATCTCGACAACTACCATTCCGGTCTCATTGTCTGATCAATCCTATCCACATGGGTTCACTCTTTATCCTAGCTGTACGACCACAACTGGAACTCCAGTTGCATGCTCTCAAAGTTTTCCATTGACAACCAATCAGACAACCGCTGTTGTTATGCCTGTCTTCACTCTCCCACATCCGACGGTGGTGCAGAGGAAACCTCATGAGTCACAATTTTCTACCTAGAAAGAAC
Source organism: Nicotiana knightiana (assembly GCA_005239525.1). Taxonomy (NCBI): domain Eukaryota; kingdom Viridiplantae; phylum Streptophyta; class Magnoliopsida; order Solanales; family Solanaceae; genus Nicotiana; species Nicotiana knightiana. The sequence goes on from ML369426.1 coordinate 44,718, forward strand.
AATACCACTCTCATGAGTACCACTCGTACTTATTTGATCTTCCTGCAAATATTGAGAAGCCTGCCTGAAGATGGCACAGGAAGAAATGACCCAAAGAGTGAATAACTTAAACGACAGTTGAAAAACATGCAAGGGTTGGCAGGTCAGAATATTATTTCCTTCAAGGATCTATGTTTGTTCCCGATGTTCGTTTTCCACTTGGTTTCAAGACTCCCAAATTTGAAAAGTATGATGGACATGGAGACCCTATAGCCCACCTGAAAAGGTATTGCAATCAGCTAAGAGGTGCAGGAAGAAATGAAGAATTGCTAATGGCTTATTTTGGGAAAAGCCTTGTGGGGGTAGCCTCTGAATGATTTATTGATCAAGATGCCTCTCACTGGTATGTCTGAGATGACATGGCCCGGGCCTTTGTTAAACAATTCCAATACAACATTGACATCGCCCTGGACCGCAATTCCCTTTCCAACCTGAAGAAGAAACCAACTGAAAGTTTCAGGGAATATGCCATTAAATGGAGAGAGCAAGCGGCTAGAGTTAAGCTACCCATGGATGAACACGAGCTAATCACTGTCTTCCTTCAGGTGCAAGAGCCAGATTAATTTCAAAACATGATATCCGCAGTTGATAAATCCTTCTCGGAAGCAATCAAAATGGGAGAAATGGTAGAGAATGACCTTAAGACAGGCAGAATTATAAGTCAAGCAGCTCTCAAAGCCGCAACTCAGGCTGTCTAGATTGAATCTGATAATCTTAGCGACACAAATGAGAAGGATGAAGAAATCATGATGACATCAGGGTCAAGAAGAGGTCTTACGAAAACATCTCAAAGGTATGACCAGCCTCGTCTATTTTTTTGATGATTCCCCTGAGCACTACTATCCACCTCAAAACCCCCAATACTTTCTTGCTCCACCTGAGTATGTTTTCCAGTCACCAAGACACCCCAGAAAGCGAGCACCAGCATCGGAAAATCTCCACCAGCGTCCACAAAATTTTCAAGTGCCCTACAACCCGCATCCAAGCAATGGGTATATAGGGGAAAAAAGGTTGAAAGATAATTTTACACCAATAGGAGAGTCTTATGCAAGCTTTTTTGAGAAATTAAAGCATTATGACATGATTGAACATGTTCCTCCAAATCATGTGGACCCACGTGCAAGAAGCTTTGACCGTTCTAAAAGGTTTGAATATCATTCCAATGCCCAGGGGCACGATTTTGAAAGTTGTTGGGATTTGAAAAGAGAAATAGAAAGGATGATCCAGGAAAATCTGATTGTGATCACATACAGTGACACCCAGAATATCACGCAGAATCATTTACCTACACATGATGATGCACACTTTGTGGGGATGATGCGTGGTGACTGGGAGTATGAGAATCCTCTCGGGAACTTGCTGACTGAAGTTAATGATTTTGAAATTGGAGAAAGCTCTGCTGATTGTGATGAGCAAATTTTATGGCTTAATGTAAAGCTTAGCAATTGAAATGTCATTCCCTCCTTACTAAGAAGGAATAATAGTAGCATGTTTTGATGTTTTTTTTATTATTTGCGTTATTTCAGGGTTGCGATCCAGATTTTATTTGTTTTATTGAGTCAAACCCTTCTATCCCTCTTTTTTTATTTATGTGAGTCTTGTCTGTCTGTTTTATTGCTATTTTTATTATTCGGGTTATTCTAGGGTTGTAACTCGAATTTTAGGTTGTTTGTCTTATTGTTAAGCCCTTCCATCCTTTACTCAATGAAATACAATTTTTCCTTTTGTGTCATTCCATGCTTAGTTCCTTTCTCGCTAGTTTTAGTGATATGACATGCATGCGAAAATTATGGCCATATCTTAAAAAACTAATTTAGTCTTGAATGAGATAAGTGAGAAAGAGACACTTTTGAGGATGAATAATGATTTGAGATACTTTGGAACTAAGGTCGAGTAAATTTCACCTTCAAATCATTGTGAAGATCGGGCTTGAAGATGTTTAATCAATTGAAGCTTGGTCGAAAGTTTGGCATTAATGGATGAAAAGTGTCTTTCGACCACGACACACCAAGAAGATAGACATGTTTATCAACACTATGATCGCAAAAAGATAATATGTTTTGGCATTCTCAAGGCTGGGAAGCCCTTTTTCTTCCATCTAAACACTTCATACCCTTCTCTACCCTTTTTGAGCTGGTGTCATTTTTCTTTGTCCACTCTCTCTTGGAATCAAGTTTAGAGTAAAAAGTCCAAAAAAAGAAGAAGAGAGAAAATGAAAAAAAAAGTGAAAAAGAAAAAAAATGAAATGAAAAGAAAGGTCCATGTCCCAAGAGTACAAACTGGGGCAATTCTTAGAAAGTTCAGGCAAAAGAAAAAAGTAGAAAAAAGTAGTCAAAGGTCCATGCCCCCAGAAAATAAAAGGTGGGTCAAAATGTTTTGAAAAAAAAGAAGAAATAAAGAAAAATGAAATGAAAAAAAAAAGAAATAAAAACATGAGAAAAAGAAAGACAAAGACAAAAAAAAAAGTTATGTCAGATGTTTGAACTATGTTAGACCTGATTCCTAAAAAAAAGAGGATACGTAGGCAGCCTTACACGGTTCGGTCTAACCAAATAAGAATTCAAAAAAATAAAAATAAAAAAATTCCCCAATAGCTAAAACTGGGGCAAAGAGTTTATTTCACTTTTGAAAGAGTCGATTCCAAGAGTTGTAAGTCTACAACCCACTCATTTTGAGTCTACTTTGAGCCTTCATGCCGACCTTACTTTCCAACCCTATCCAAAAACCTTCCAAATAAATACCTCTCGATATGCTTCCAAGAATGCCAATTGAAGTATGCAATGAGCAACGGTTGTCACGCGACATAAAACACTGTCAAGTTGCTCATCTAATAACTTTGTGTAGGAATGTCCAAATGACAAACGGTTTTAAACGGATGAAACTAGACTAAAAAATGTTTAATTTAATAGGTTTTTCGTCACATAACCTTATATGTTTGTAGATATGCTCGTCCAAAGTAGGGTCTTGTGCGCATTCTCTTGGAATTTTAGTCTATTATGAAATTTTCCAACTTTGCTTGGACTTAGAACTTTCCTTAGACCCCATATCTTATAATATGCCTCGTACACTTATTATAATATCCAATTGGTATCCATCATAATAATCGACCTCGTCGCACATAAAATAATATAATTATAACACGTCAACTTTCTAATTTCGCCAAAATTCGCCGAATTATTCTACGGACTTCCAAATCCAAATCCAAACATACGCCTAAGTCCGAAATCATCATACAAAGCTATTGACATCATCAAATCTCCATTTCAAGGTCGTTTTCTCAAAAGTCAACTCTCTGGTCAACTCTTTCTGTTTAAGCTTAAAAATGAGAATTTTTCTTTAAATTAAATTCCGAATCTTCCAAAAACTAAACTCGACCACACACNGCCTTTGGTAATTTGGTCATAACTTTGTGTAGGAATGTCCAAATGACAAACGGTTTTAAACGGATGAAACTAGACTAAAAAATGTTTAATTTAATAGGTTTTTCGTCACATAATCTTATATTTTTGTAGATATGCTCGTCCAAAGTAAGGTCTTGTGCGCATTCTCTTGGAATTTTAGTCTATTATGAAAGTTTCCAACTTTGCTTGGACTTAGAACTTTCCTTAGACCCCATATCTTATAATATGCCTCGTACACTTATTATAATATCCAATTGGTATCCATCATAATAATCGACCTCGTCGCACATAAAATAATATAATTATAACACGTCAACTTTCTAATTTTGCTAAAATTCGCCGAATTATTCTACGGACTTCCAAATCCAAATCCGAACATACGCCTAAGTCCGAAATCATCATACAAAGCTATTGACATCATCAAATCTCCATTTCAAGGTCGTTTTCTCAAAAGTCAACTCTCTGGTCAACTCTTTCTGTTTAAGCTTAAAAATGAGAATTTTTCTTTAAATTAAATTCCGAATCTTCCAAAAACTAAACTCGACCACACACGCGAGTCATAATACATATTACGAAGCTTCTCGAGACCTTATGTCATCGAACGGGGCGTAAATTCTTAAAACGACAAGTCGGTCGTTACATTCTCCACCCCTTAAACAAACAATCGTCCTCGAACTTTCTAAAAATTATTCTGAGGTTACCAAATATATGATTATTCTTTTACACATATACTCATGGTTGATTCCACGCTATCGTGTTTGAGATGATCCCAACAACATCATCTCATTTGAGATTATTTCTTTTATCCATATTTGTAAACTTTAAGATCAATTTTCTTACACTCTAAAATTTTCAAAAGGCCAAATTATCACAACAAGGCACGGTATTAGTCTCAACTAGCTATAGGAACTCGTTCCTACGCACACATTAATTTATTATTATTTTTTATAGAGTTGAAATACTTCAATTTTTTTTATGGGGTGTTACATCCTTCCCCGCTTAGGATCATTCACCCTCAAACACATAACATAATTTATCTTTTCTTTTGCACGTCTTAATCTCCCAAATTTTTTTCTAACTCCCAATTTTTTTCAGAATATTTGGCAGAGTCTCCCCTGTCATTGGGACTATCCACATGCTAGAGTAAAACCGAAACAACGCCTAATAATACATCCACAATGTATATATCAATAACACCAATCTCAACATTACAAGCCATGCATTATCATAATGATATCAGAATATGAAGCACATCATATGTATGCTTATCACCACATCTATAGTCTTAAAAGTTGTTCATAATTAATTCCAGCATCATCAATTAATCTCATATTAACCACCACCTCCTTTCGAGTTTTCACAATACTGACAATAGAATGTGAGGCATGAAGACCTCATGATTACTTACTCGGATTAATGAGTCACATTTAACGCCACTTGGGACTCATCTCATAAACTAAAACTCAATGTTTACAGCACAAAAATTGTTGAATATGAACATAAAACATACAAGAATTATCAAATAAGCCTAACATGCATGACTCTCTTTTAATATTATCGTACAAATTAAACTTCACAAAGGGAAAATTTAAACTCATAAATATTTTACCACAAGGACCTCGTGCTTACATAACCTCCAACCCAGTTTAAATGTTTCACATTATATAAAAATGCGAGGATCTCGTCCTCAACTCCGAATCACAAGTATGTTTCACATTGTGGCAACTGAAATTTTCAATTTCCTTTCTTTCTTCTTTTCAATAAATTTCGTAAAGATTTTTCATAACGCATAACTAACCCTCATACCGGTAGGGCATATAATTCATAAAATTGGAATCAATTATTCTGAAACACATTAAACCCACGGTAGTGAATCATAAACATTACTTTTGGACTTATAGTCCTCAATGGTGTACAATATAAAATGGAAGACACAGACTCACATTTACAAATCTCCCAACATGGATAAACATATAAGTGGGTCACAAACTTACAAAGTTCGCCCATAAGTGGAGCATAATAGGATGACTCACCTCAATATTCAGATCCGAATCCGACTAAGGGGAAATATTCTTCTTTATAGCAAATCAAGTTCGTACATGTAATGACCCCATCTGGTGCATTGGCCTCAGCCAAATCATAGCGATTATAACAACGGATCAGGCCTCCACCTATTAGGCACCCACTACCCGCCTGTCCTCCACCTCTAGCTAACTGTGCACGTGGAATATTAACTGGAGTAAAGCTTGTAGCTTGAGTGTTCTGATGAAATCCACCCCTATCAAGTCTGGAACTATCTCTCATGATATGATTAGTATCATGACACTCATAACAACCCCTCTGAGGTCACGGGTGCTCGTACTGAGTCTGTGTCGGATAACTGGAATAACCATTTTAAGAATTTCGTGTTGGTGGTGTACTATAAGAACTTACTGGAGCACTACGAGTATTCTGAAATTGTTTCCATGACCTAGCTGATACTGAAAAGAGAATTATTAAGGCCGTTGAGTCCAAAATGCATGTCATAATCATTAAGGCTAGTTACCGCAAAATAAAAAGAAAAAAAACCCTCTTCCTTCTGTCCTTCCGACAGGGTTATTGCTTGTTAAATAATTGTTTATTTGCGTCATGGTGTCCTTCACTCTGAGTCAGTCTTTGTCATAACAAGCAATAAAAGATTTCAAAATCTGCTATCAGCTTTTCAGTTGCACAAAATTGAGTTTGGCCAGCAATCCAATGTTACAATCAACATGCATTGAGGACTCATGCGGAGGCTTCGCCCCAAAAGACCCTTGTCAGCCTACTTGGTGCAAGTAAAGATAACTGTTGATTCTCTCTGATAGACAAATTGCTCCAAAGGGCAAGAAGCCAATCAAGATATTAGAAAAGGTCGCCTAAGTAAAGATCTCCTGTTAGGATAAGGCTGACCGAGCCATAAATACAAATGGCACTGGGTGTGAAACAATCAGGGTTTATGCAGAGCAAAAGTCTCTTGAAACCGACTCAAGTTGATTGAACAAAAGCCAAGTTGCTCAAGTTTCAAGGCCACAAACTGACCACCACTTTTTAAAACTGACAAAATTTTCTTTGTTTGAAACAGAAACAAAGAAGTGCAACGAAAGTTGTTCAAAAAAAAGAAGAAGAGAAGAGCCGAAAAAGGGAAGTTTCTCAAACCTTTTACCTTTATTTGTCTTGCTAGTGTACATAGAATGTCCCCATTACTCTTCGCAGTTTTCCTCATAGGATAAAAAGTCCTAGTCTGATGGATTTTATCCCAATAAAAATCTTAGTTTGATGAATTTTTCTCCTAAGATAGGAAACCTAGTCTGATTAACTTTCTCCTAGGATATAAATCTTAGTCTGATGAATCTTTCTCCTAAGATAGAAATCATAGTCTGTTGAACTTTCTCCTAGGACAAAAATCTTAGTCTGATGAATCTTTCTCCTAAGATAAAAAAAATAAGGGACCTAGCCTGATGAATCTTTCTCCTAAGATAGAAGACCTAGTCTGATGAACTTTCTCCTAGGATAAAAATCTTATTCTGATGAATCTTTCTCCTAAGATAACAAAAAAAGAGACCTAGTCTGATAAATTTTCTCCTAGGATCGAAATCTCAACCTGATGAATCTTTCTCCTAAGATAGAAAACCTAGTCTGATGAATCTTTCTCCTAGGATAGAAATGTTAGTCTGATGAATCTTTCTCCTAAGATAACAAAAATAAGGGACCTAGTTTGATGAATTTTCTCCTAGGATAAATGTCTTAGTATGATGAATCTTCCTTCTAAGATAAGAAACCTAGTCTGATGAATCTTTCTCCTAGGATAAACGTCTTAGTCTGATGAATCTTTCTTCTAAGATACCGAAAAAAAAGAGACCTAGTCTGATGAATTTTCTCCTAGCATCGAAATCTTAGTCTGATGAATCTTTCTCCTAAGATAGAAAACTTAGTCTGATGAATCTTTCTCCTAAGATAAGAAACCTAGTCTGATGAATCTTTCTCCTAGGATAAACGTCTTAGTCTGATGAATCCTTCTCCTAAGATACCAAAAGAAAAAATCGAAAAACAAAAAAATTCCTTCTTGATTCATTTTAGCATAGGTACACAATTCAGTAGTCTCATTTTCCAGCATAGGGTCTCCATTCCCTAGTTGATTTTATTTTTAGACATAGGGTCTCTACTCCCTAGTCGCTTTTCCAATGTAGGGTCTCCACTCCCTAGTTGATGCCAGCATAGCCTGATGCCGACATAACTCGATGCCAACATGGGTCTCCATTCCCTAGTTGACACTGGCATAACCCAGTGATCTCTTTTCCCCAGGAAACAGCATAACCTGTTGACCTTTCTAGACACCTGCATAACTTGGTGATCTCTTCCTGACAACAACATAACCTGTTGATCATCTCCTGACACTGGCATAACCTAGTGATCTATTTCCCCCACGCAACAACATAACCTGTGGACCTTTCCAGACACCGACATAACCTGGTGATCTTTTCTGACAACAGCGTAACCTGTTGATCATTACCTGACACCGGCATAACCCAATAATCTCTTTTCCCCCGGACAACGGCATAACCCGTTGATACTCCTCAGACACCAGCATAACCTGGTGACCTTTTCTCTACGAAACCTGTCGATCTTTTCCAACGTAGGGTCTCCAATCCCTAGTTGATTTTACCTTTGGGCACAAGGTGTCCACTCCCTAGTCTACAATAACTTCGGATGCACTTTTCCCGGCTTTTCATTGCTTTCAATAATAAAGTAGCATAGATTTTGTTACAATAACTCACAGAATTTTCCTAGTGAAAATTAGGGCAGAAAATTTTATTCGTTTGTTTTGGTTTTGCGCAGATTACAATTTAGGACAATGGATTCGAGACGAACAAAAGAAGATGTCTCAATTTAGAAGAAAAGAAAAGAAGAAAAGAAAAGAGTTGAACCCCAAAGTACAAAAGCGGAAAAGAGGTGGACTGCTAGAGATAGATTGAAGTCACAAGTTATGAATGTCCATTCTTGATCCGAAAAAGCTGTAGAAGAATGAACTAGCACCTGCAGCCAACAAGCATCAAGATTCAGATCATAGTCCGGATGAAGAACCAACCAAGACTCAAGACCAAGCTTCAGAAGACTCATAGATAGGAATCTTGTAACTCATAGCTGATAGGCTTAGTTAGTATTTTTCATTGGGTTTTTGATGTAATAGCAGGACCATGAACTGGAGCCTCAGACGGAACCTCGCTCGACTCTCGAACTCATTACTCCATCACTCCAAAACTTCTAGAACTACACTGACCTGATTCCTTTATAGCCAAGGATATGTAGGCAACCTCCGAAGCAAGGTTCGGTCAAACCTTTTTCAAAATGCTTCCAAATGGAGTACCAAACAGGAAAAAATTGCTCATAATTGCTCACTTTATCTTTGCCCGAAAACTCTTCATGTTCTCGAGCAAAGAGGGGCAGCTGTGAGCACCCAATTTTGCCCCGCATGGAAATTACTCCTAAAAATAATAAAAAAATACCTTTTAATGAATTTTAGGAACTTTTCTTTATTTAGTTGCATTTCATGCATGTTTAATATTTTAAAAACATAAAAAAAATCATAAAAATTGTCACATTTTTCATTTATGTAATCTTAGGTTTAATTCACATTTTTAGAAATTAATTACCCTTTAATTGATAGATTAGTATAAAAAGTCACAAAAAATATACAATAGTGTAATCAATTAGTTTATTTAATTAGTTAAAATGTTAATTAGGTCGGTTTGATAAAAGAAATTTAATTAGTAGTAAGATGACTATTTTTGAAAGATAAAATTTGTCCTTGTTTCAAATTGGCCTAATTTGAGGGCCCAAAATCCGAGGCCCAACTAAATTCCCCACATTACAACCCTAATCCCCTCCACTATATAATCTAGACCTAATTAGATGAAAAAAAGAACACAAAAAAAGGAGATCCCCTACACTTCCCAGCAGCCGCCAATCCTTCTCCAACACCCAGCAGACACAATGAGAGCCCTTCCTCTTCAGCTCTCAAGATTGCTGCCACCGTCGTCCTCTCCGGCGAGCTAGTTAGCCGTAGCTATGCTTAGCCGTTGACCACCCCTCTCATTTCCACCATTAATGCCAAACAGCCATGGAAACCGACGAACCAGTAGCTCCATTCTAGGCCATTTTCGATTTTGAAGTTTCATTAAAACAAATTCAAAATAGCCATTGAAACCACTCAAAAAATTAGCCGATAAGCATCACAAACTCCATCGCCGAGCAAGGTCTGTTTGAGCTTTCGTCTCTAGCTCGATTGAAGATCGTTTGTTTGTGGTATTTCAGTTCCTCTGTAATCGCTTGCAATTTTGAGAGGCCCGTCACTATCTTATTCTTTATTTATCAATTTTGTCTCATGTGATGTTTGGGTGATAAACTTTGCGTTTATTTCATGCTCATTCGTGATATTTTGAACTGAAACGGTCTGATATTGCTACGAACTTTTATTACTTGATTTAATGGGGTGCAATTATTTATAATTGTCAGATACTGTAGAAATTTAATAGTATATGTACTTATTCTGACTGTATTTCCTTTGCACGACAATTTAATGTCATGCCCTATTGTCGTTTGCGAATATTTTATGGCCAGCTTTGACAATGATTCTATTACTTTGTTCTCTTGCTGATTTTGTTCTGTTTCACTATTTTTGAAGTCATGGTAATTTAGTACATTTTTGTAATCAAAATCTAAAGTTATAAGATTATGTGGACTGTTAGATAGAGTTTGAAGAATCTGTTAAATGTTTAGGTATATTCCGTTTGTACAATAATATGATTTATGCACATGTCTAGTTATCAAAATCAGTGCTTTATTTGTTAGACTAGAGCTGAAACTTCAATTTTAATATGCAAATAAAAATTACATAGTATATAGATGTCTCTAAATATTAATAATGGTTGAATCATTCTATTTAATCCCAAAGTGATTTCCATGATCCTCGACCTTTACAATAATCTCAAACCTTTGTAGTCCAAAAAACACATCTTAGACTGATAAAAGACAAAGAACTTATGAAAGATAATAGTTTTTGCTCCAAATAAGAAATTAAATCATCGACCATAGTCATGATTACGTAATCTACACTCGGGTGTGACAACTCATGTCCCCGGCTCTAACTCAGAACAATAATAAAATCACATGTAGTAATTGCGGGTACATTTCATGTGGCGCAGTTATAATGTGTCAAAAAACAAACAAGTGCACGCCATCGTGACTTGTTTAAAGATAAATCCATAAATATTAAAAGCGGTTAAAATTAAACGGTCAAATGCACAATAGGCTAAAATACGTATATAATCAGACAATTTAGCCAACTAATAATAGTTAAGCGACCGTGCTAGAACCAAAGAATTCGGGAGTGTCTAACACATTCTCACGGTTAATAGAATTCCTTACTTGAATTTCTGGTTTGCAGACATTCTTAACAGAGTCAAAAACTTCCTCGGTTTGGGTTTTCGATAGACGATGTCCCCTAACATTTTAAAAAATCCGAGTGGCGACTCTGAAAACTAAAATAAATCCCCAATCTGAATAATATCACTTAAAGTAAAAAAACTCCCTTCTTACACGGTTCATTAATCCGGGAGGGGGGGGGGGG
>ML369426.1:56780-99132 GCA_005239525.1 Nicotiana knightiana
GGGGAGGGGGGGTAGTGAAAAAGGATGTGTGACACATATCAAGTATGCGGACCGCATATTTGATATGCGATCGCATAATCTCTCCCACATGATCGCATTTTTCCAGCCTTTGGTAATTTGGTCATAACTTTGTGTAGGAATGTCCAAATGACAAACGGTTTTAAACGGATGAAACTAGACTAAAAAATGTTTAATTTAATAGGTTTTTCGTCACATAATCTTATATTTTTGTAGATATGCTCGTCCAAAGTAAGGTCTTGTGCGCATTCTCTTGGAATTTTAGTCTATTATGAAAGTTTCCAACTTTGCTTGGACTTAGAACTTTCCTTAGACCCCATATCTTATAATATGCCTCGTACACTTATTATAATATCCAATTGGTATCCATCATAATAATCGACCTCGTCGCACATAAAATAATATAATTATAACACGTCAACTTTCTAATTTTGCTAAAATTCGCCGAATTATTCTACGGACTTCCAAATCCAAATCCAAACATACGCCTAAGTCCGAAATCATCATACAAAGCTATTGACATCATCAAATCTCCATTTCAAGGTCGTTTTCTCAAAAGTCAACTCTCTGGTCAACTCTTTCTGTTTAAGCTTAAAAATGAGAATTTTTCTTTAAATTAAATTCCGAATCTTCCAAAAACTAAACTCGACCACACACACGGGTCATAATACATATTACGAAGCTGCTCGAGACCTTATGTCATCGAACGGGGCGTAAATTCTTAAAACGACAAGTCGGTCGTTACATTCTCCACCCCTTAAACAAACAATCGTCCTCGAACTTTCTAAAAATTATTCTGAGGTTACCAAATATATGATTATTCTTTTACACATATACTCATGGTTGATTCCACGCTATCGTGTTTGAGATGATCCCAACAACATCATCTCATTTGAGATTATTTCTTTTATCCATATTTGTAAACTTTAAGATCAATTTTCTTACACTCTAAAATTTTCAAAAGGCCAAATTATCACAACAAGGCACGGTATTAGTCTCAACTAGCTATAGGAACTCGTTCCTACGCACACATTAATTTATTATTATTTTTTATAGAGTTGAAATACTTCAATTTTTTTTATGGGGTGTTACATCCTTCCCCGCTTAAGATCATTCACCCTCAAACACATAACATAATTTATCTCTTCTTTTGCACGTCTTAATCTCCCAAATTTTTTTCTAACTCCCAATTATTTTCAGAAAATTTGGCAGAGTCTCCCCTGTCATTGGGACTATCCACATGCTAGAGTAAAACCAAAACAACGCCTAATAATACATCCACAATGTATATATCAATAACACCAATCTCAACATTACAAGCCATGCATTATCATAATGATATCAGAATATGAAGCACATCATATGTATGCTCATCACCACATCTCTAGTCTTAAAAGTTGTTCATAATTAATTCCAGCATCATCAATTAATCTCATATTAACCACCACCTCATTTCGAGTTTTCACAATACTGACAACAGAATGTGAGGCATGAAGACCTCATGATTACTTACTCGGATTAATGAGTCATATTTAACGCCACTTGGGACTCATCTCATAAGCTAAAACTCAATGTTTACAGCACAAAAATTGTTGAATATGAACATAAAACATACAAGAATTATCAAATAAGCCTAACATGCATGACTCTCTTTTAATATTATCGTACAAATTAAACTTCACAAAGGGAAAATTTAAACTCATAAATATTTTACCACAAGGACCTCGTCCTTACATAACCTCCAACCCAGTTTAAATGTTTCACATTATATAAAAATGCGAGGATCTCGTCCTCAACTCCGAATCACAAGTATGTTTCACATTGTGGCAACTGAAATTTTCAATTTCCTTTCTTTCTTCTTTTCAATAAATTTCGTAAAGATTTTTCATAACGCATAACTAACCCTCATACCGGTAGGGCATATAATTCATAAAATTGGAATCAATTATTCTGAAACACATTAAACCCACGTTAGTGAATCATAAACATTACTTTTGGACTTATAGTCCTCAATGGTGTACAATATAAAATGGAAGACACAGACTCACATTTACAAATCTCCCAACAGGGATAAACATATAAGTGGGTCACAAACTTACAAAGTTCGCCCATAAGTGGAGCATAATAGGAGGACTCACCTCAATATTCAGATCCGAATCCGACTAAGGGGAAATATTCTTCTTTATAGCAAATCAAGTTCGTACATGTAATGACCCCATATGGTGCATTGGCCTCAGCCAAATCATAGCGATTATAACAACGGATCGAGCCTCCACCTATTAGGCACCCACTACCCGCCTGTCCTCCACCTCTAGCTAACTGTGCACGTGGAATATTAACTGGAGTAAAGCTTGTAGCTTGAGTGTTCTGATGAAATCCACCCCTCTCAAGTCTGGAACTATCTCTCATGATATGATTAGTATCATGACACTCATAACAACCCCTCTGAGGTCGCGGCTGCTCGTACTGAGTCTGTGTCAGATAACTGGAATAACCATTTTAAGAATTTCGTGTTGGTGGTGTACTATAAGAACTTACTGGAGCACTACGAGTATTCTGAAATTGTTTCCATGACCTAGCTGATACTGAAAAGAGAATTATTAAGGACGCTGGAATACCGCAAGTTTCAGCATCATCCCATACAAATATCAGTTCTTAATCATATACAAGTTTTGGAGAACCTTTCAATACAACATATATATATCTCAGACCCAAACTGATATAACACATGACCCCACAATCTAATCGTTGATAGTGAACTCACTTCACTTGGCGCGAATACATAGGACACAGTCCGATGATCCACAATACTAACCTTCACTGCTCGTACAACACCAGTCCTAAGATGCCTCAAGCTATTTATTTTGGCGCATAGTTGATCCCGAGTGTGAAATTTCATACACGAGCGAATACAAAGTAATGTAATATCTATGCTTCAAGCTGAATAAATGTCGCACAATAAGGAATGAAAGAAGTGGAAATTTCCTAACAGTTTTGTAGCCTCTCGAAGATAAGTACAGACATCTCCGTACCGATTCGTAAGACTCTACTAAACTCGCTTATGACTCGTAGTACCTATGAACCTAGAGCTCTGATACCAACTTGTCACGACCCAAATTTCCCTCTGTTGGGTATCGTGATGGAACCTAGTGTTAAGGACTAGGTAAGCCTAACATTTACTAAATAACAACAATAATAAAGGAAATCTAACAGTCTCAATATACAAATCTTGACAGAATTTATGATTTCCCAAAAAACGGTAATACAACTCATAAGCTCTACGAAATTTTCTACAACTCCTGAAATACAACTGTTAGGAAATAAGTAAGAACACTTGAATAAAAGTAGGAAGGTGAGTCCGAAGCCTACGAACGCATCAATAGGTTTACCTTGAGTCTCCTCAGAAATGATCCACGCAGCTACTAATAATCAATACCTGCATCTGCACAAAAGAAATGCGCAGAAGTGTAGTATGATCACACATAACGGTGCCCAGTAAGTATCAAGACTAACCTCGGTGAAGTAGTGACGAGGACTAGTCAACACGCCACTGGTCTAATATGTTACACATACATAAATATACAAATGACAGAATATGACATCTATCTAATGACTGCACAATATAGTAAATAACAGAACAACTACAATGCGGAAGAAATTCAGTAAACTAACCACTGAACAATATAATAATACACATAAAGGATAGACGAAAGTACAATCCAGAACCGGAAACCACAACACAATAAGAAGACTAGTAACTCAGCACTGCATTAGTTCTTCCACATCAGGCTTTAGACAACAACCTAGTAAATTGGTCAAATCTTCGAGCGAAACCTTTAAATCACAAGTTTATATTGAAAGCTTTTAAAAATTATAATCATTTCAGTTGGAAAATTTCCTTTGGAATATACTTCCTCCAAAGATATATAAATATTCTTTACAGTACGAATTCCTCAAACAGAATTCCTTTCAATAAACGCTTTTCAAATGTACCTTTCCAATAAATGTTTTTCAAACATAGTTTTCTTCAATATACAACAACCGAGATTCCGTCCGCAGTTCAGAATAAGCCATGCAGTACAGGGAGATCTCCCGAAATACGTCCGTAGTCCCAAAATAAATATACAGTGCTGTGGGATCTCCCGGAATACGTCCGTAGTCCCAAAGTAAATATGCAATACAGGGAGAAAGCTCCCGGAATACATATGTAGTCTTAATTTAAATAAGCAGTACAGGCAAAATCTCCCGGAATACGTCTGTAGTCCCAATTTTAATATGCAGTACCGGGGGAAAGCTCCTGGAATACATCCATAGTCCCAATTTAAATATGCAGGATAGGGGGAAAGCTCCAGAAATACACACGTAGTCCCAATTTAAATATGCAGTACAGGGGGAAAGCTCCTGAAATACGTCCGGAGTCCCAATTTAAATATGCAATGCAGTCAATGGAGAAAACAACCAGAATACGACAGGAACAACATACATTGCACAACAAGCGCAAAAGTAACAAGACAGAAATGCAAAGTGCGACGAGCAAATCGATACAAGAATTTAAATCACAAGATCGGTAAAACTCACTCATACGAATAGCCACTGAAAGGAATGCTAAGCACAAGTGAAACAATATAACGAGGGGAAAACAAACAAATATAACAATGATTCACAATACTCAAGTCAACAATAAGAAACCGATCATCTCGGCAAGGGAAACATCTATAACCAATCTCGCTTAAACAATTAGCTTCACGGAATAAAACTCAGCTTGAACCAATGCTCAGTAATAGGCAACATCAAGGAAATACCATCAACATGGATGATTATCAAAATAAACCTAAGTATCAGTTAAAGGACAATCATATAAGTCACAATATACGACTCACGAGCATGCTTGACACCAACATGTAGATATTCCAATTATCACTAAACATTTATAGGGCTAGGTAATACTAAATCTAGTCAAATAGGCAGTTTTTTTTTGGAGAAATTGTAACATGATGGTAAAAGAGGTAAAACATTCAGTTAAGTCAATTAATATCAAATAAAGAAAAGGGGAAAATAAAAGCAAGAAAATCTAATTTAAGCAGGAAGAGATGAAACTAGTAACCAGGAACTCAGATATAACAGATAAAACTTCCTATACATGGAATATAAGGACCTAAGAATCCTAAAAGGCCAACCTCCTATAAATAAGTCCGAGTACGCACTCGTCACCTTGTGTACACGGGATACAATCAACATAGAAGACTCAAATCCTAAGGGGTAATTCCCCCACACAAAGTTAGGCAAGATACTTACCTCGTTTCGCAACCAAATTCAAGATTCCAATAAACCTTTGCCTAACGAATTTGTGTCTGAAAGCCTCAAATCTAATCACAAACAATTCAATATACTCAATATGAATCGTAGGAATTAATTCCATGTAAAATAACTAATATTCCGGATTAAAATCCGAAATTCATTTAAAATCGACAGCGGGACCCACATTTCGAATTCCGGAAAAACTTACGAAATCCAAACACCCGTTCCGATACGAGTTCAACCATACAAAAATTGTCGAGCTCCGACATCGGATTGCCTTGCAAATCCTAAATTAAAGTTTTGAAGATTTCTACCATTTTCAACCCAATCTTTACCTATTTGAATTCAACAATCTTCCCACAACCTTATTTTTACAAGCATGTATAATTAATACTTTCACATCCAAGAATAATTCTCCTAATCACCCATTTTTACCCAAAAATCGAAATTAAAGACTATGGTATGGAATCCTTACCTCTTAGATGAAGATTTTGTGATTGGGTTCCTTGATTCTTGAAGATTGATGCAAGATTAGATGATTTGAATGTTGGGTTTCCTCCTTATCTCTCTAAGATGATCTCATCTCTCTCTAGAATGCTCAGAGAACCACCCCAAATTAAACCCCAAAGCCTATTTATCAACAAGGGGTCGAGTTATGAAAATAGGAAGATTAAGCCTCTGAAACAAGGTTTGCAATCGCATAATGCGTCGCAGAATGCGTATGCGGGCAACAAAACCATCACATAACTCGGTGCCAAGAATGGGCAATTCTGGTTCAGTCTGCAACCTGTTTTGCAGTCGCATATGATGTATGCGGACCGCATATTTGATATGCGATCGCATAATCTCTCCCACAAGATCGCATTTTTCCAGCCTTTGGTAATTTGGTAATAACTTTGTCTAGGAATGTTCAAATGAGGAACGGTTTGAACAGTTGGAAACTAGACTCAAATATATTTAATTTTATAGGTTTGAAGTCACATCAAACATTATATATTTGTATATATGCTCGTCCAAATTAGGGTATTGTGCGCATTCTCTTGGAATTTTAGTCTATTATGAAGTTTTCCAACTTGTCTTGGACTTAGAACTTTCGTTAGACCCCATATATCTTATAATATGCCTCGTACAGTTATTATCATATCCAATTGGTATCCATCATATTAATCGACCTCGTCCGCACATAAAATAATATAATTATAACACGTCAACTTTCTAGTTTCGCCAAAATTTGCCGAATTGTTCTACGGACTTCCAAATCCAAATCCGAACATACGCCTAAGTCTGAAATCATCATACAAATCTATTGACATCATCAAATCTCAATTTCGAGGTCGTTTTCTCAAAAGTCAACTCTCTGGTCAACTCATTCTATTTAAGCTTAAAAATGAGAATTTTTCTTTAAATTAAATTCTGAATCTTCCAAATATTAAACTCGACCACACATGCGAGTCATAATACATATTATGAAGCTGCTCGAGAACTTATGTTTCCGAAAGTCGCGTAAATTCTTAAAACGAAAATTATGCTCGTTACATTATTACAACCCATCAATCGGACTTATTCCGCCGCAACGGATAAGGAGTATAATACACTTGCCTAACTGTAACGACGTGACCGGTAGTTTTGAGAATTTAAGCTCCGTTCGGTGGCACAAGGTCTTGAACAAATTCACATTGTGTATATCAACCTGCGTGCATGGTTGGATTCAGTTACCGGATGATTCGGAGTCGAATTGGAAGAAGGAATTTAGTTTCGGAATATTAAGCGGTGGAATTTGACCGGAATTTTGATTTTTTATGTAAATGGCTTCGGAAATTTTTTTGGATAATGTCAATAGCTTCGTATGGTGATTTTAAGCTTAGGCGTGCGTCGGATTTGGACCTGGAGGTCCATGGAGTAATTTGAGGCAATTGCGTGAAAGTTGGAAAATTTAAAATTTGGAAAATGGAGTAGTTTGACCACAATTGAATTTTGGGATATCGTGGTCGAGATGAGATTCTGAGAGTTGGAGCAGCTCCGTTATGTGAATTGGGACTTGTCTGCAAAAGTTGGCGTTATTTCAGGTTGAATTGATAGGTTTCAGCACGAGTTTAGAAGTCTGAAGATTTGAAAGTTCCTAAGTTTTATTATTGGTGTGATTCGTAGTTTTGTCATGTCTTGATGTGATTTGAGACCTCGAGCGAGTCCGTGTTAGGTTATATGACTGCTTTGTGTGTTTAGACGGGTTCCCGGGGGCCTCGGGTCTGTTTTGGGAGGGCTATGGGTCAATTCCTCCTATTTTTGAACTGCTCTTTTTCTGCTTCTGGTGTTCTCCTTCGCGATCGCGAACAACCTTTCACGTTCGCGATGTGTTGTTACCGACTACCTCGAAATCCTTCTTCGCGTTCGCATTTAACACTTCGCGTTCGCAAAGCCTTGCATTTTTATTCTTCGCGTTTGCATCCCCTCCCCCGCGTTCGCATAGTAGAAATAAGGGGTCGGGGGCTGTTGGTTATTTCTTTGCCGCATTCGCATCATATACCACATATTCACATAAGGTACTGCCTTTTGTTTAACGCGTTCATGCGTCTCCTCATGCGATCGCATAACACTGCCTACCCCCTAATACGCGATCACATACGCCCTTCCATGATCGCGTAGCTCATTTTTTTGGCAGAAGCTATTTTCCTTCTACGCGATCACATCCCTTCTCTCTTGATCGCGATGCAAAAATGGCTGGGCATACAGAATATATTCCAAAATTGAGGGTTAGACCATTGTATTTATATCTTGACTTGTGGAGCTCGGTTTTGAGCGATTCTTTGAGGGTTTTTCACACAAATCGACTGGTTAAGTGTTCTTCACCTAGAATCTAACATATTCCATGATCCAGTCTTTGTTTTTATCATTTAATTTGTGTTTTTGGTTGGGGAAAATGTTGGTTTTTGAAGGAAATTTCTAAAATGAAAAACCATGATTTTGAGGGGCGAAATGGTATCGGAAATTGGCAAGTTTTGTATGGTTGAACTCATATTGGAATGGGTATTAGAATTTTATAAAATTTGTTGGGTTCTGAGGTTCGGGACAGGGGATCGACTTTTTGACCGATTTTTAGAATTTTAAAAATATTGTAGCTTTATTATCCGGAATAGTTCCTTATAAGTTTTATGTGTGTTTTGAAGTTGTTCTAGTTGGTTTTGAGCCGTCTGGAGGCCTTTTCACTGAGAAGTCCATTTTGGAGTACCGAGTTTCCATACTTGAGGTAAGTATCTTGTCTAACCTTGTGTGAGGGATATACCCCTAGGATTTGAGTCTTTTCTGTTGATCGTAGTCCCTGTACGCGAGGTGACGAGTGTGTGCTCGGAATTATTTGTAGAAGTTTAACCTTTTAGGGTTCTTAGGTCCTTATATTCACCTTGAATGAAGTTTTTCTTGATATGCTTGAGTTCTTATTTGCTAGTTTCCCCTCTACATGCTATGATTAGAGCTAATTACTTTAGGATCCAGCCTTACCACCTACTTGACTCTGATTTGACTTAACCAAAGGTGTTACCTCTCTATCATCATGCTATATTATCATAAACTGCGTGTAATTAATTGAATTGTTGAATATCCCACAAAATTTCTCAACCTCATAAGGGCTTTAGATAACTTATATCTTAGTCGACTTGTCCTTAATTGGAATTATTTGACTTGTGTTGTCTTCTTATTGTTGACTTGAATTTGTGGATTTGTTGCTTGTCTTGTTTTTTCCCTGGTCAAGCTGTTCTCTTTACACTTAGTATTATTTACCGTGATTATTCCTTGTGAATGATGTTCTATTGTTTCTTTGTGAATTGAAGTTCTTGTATTGATTTATTCGCCGTACCTTGTGCCATTATCATGGTTGCTTTTTATTTGATGTGGTGATGTGCGAGCTTTTTTCCGTACTATAATTGTTTTCTTTCTTTGTTGAATTGCATATTTAAATTGGGGACTACAGACGTATTCTGGTAGATCCCCCCTATACTGCATATTTACATAGGGGACTACAGACGTATTCTGGGAGATCCCCCATGTACTGCATATTTACTTTGGGACTACAGACGTATTTCAGAAGATCTTCCAGCACTGCTTGTTTTGGGACTACAGACGTATTCCGGGAGATCCTTTGTATTGTGTGATAAATTCGGAACTGCGGGACGGGATCCTGGTAGATTTTATCAAAGGAATTATGTTTGAAGGACATTCCCTTGGAAAAGAATATTTGAAAAATGTTTATGTTAAATAAAACTATGTTGAAGGATATCCTTTTGGAAAAGAATATTTAAAAAATGTTATGTTAAATAAAACTATGTTGATGGATATCCCTTTGGAAAAGATTATTTGGAAAATGTTCATATTAAAGGAAAACTATGTTTAAAGGACACTTTCTTTGGAAAAATATATTTGAAAAGATTTTATCTTGAAGAAAATTACGTGTGAGAGACATCTCTTGGGAAAATTATATTTCCAAAGAGTTTCCCTTTAAAAAGGATATTACCTTAAAGCTTTGAATATCGAAACTTGCAGGTGAAAGTTCACACTCGAGGATTTTGGCCAGTTTAATGGTATTTGTGGCTAAGGCCTGATGTGGAGACTAATGCAACGTTGAGTTACTACTTGTCCTTATTGTGTTGTGATTTTCGGACTTGGGCTGTGTTCCCATCCATGCTTCGGTGTATTATTATGATGTTCCGTCATTAATTGTTGTATTTCCTTCCGCATTGTAGTTGTTATGTTGTTAACTATATTGTGTAGTCATTATATAGGTGTCATGCCTTGTCATTCCTATATTTATGCATGTTAATTTATTAGACCAGTGGGTGTCTTGACTAGTCCTTGTCACTACTTCACTGAGGTTAGTCTTCATACTTACTGGGCACCGCTGTGGTGTGCTCATTCTACACTTCTTCGCATTTTTGTGCAGATCCAGGTATTTATTGTTAGTAGCTGTGCGGATTCTTGCTGAGGAGACTCAAGGTAAACCTGTCGTCACGTTCGCAGGCTTTGGAGTGACCTTCCTATTTTGTATTTACACAGTTTTTACTTACTTCCAAACAGTTGTATTTAGAAGTAGTAGTAAACGTTGTAGAGCTTATGACTTGTACTACCGGGTTTTTGGAATATGTATTGTATAAAGAATTCTTCATTTCAGAAGACTATTAGAGTTTTATTTATTATTGTTGCTATTCCATAAATATTAGGCTTGCCTAGTCCTTAAGACTAGGTGCCATCACGATACCCAACAGAGGGAAATTTGGGTCGTGACAAGTTGTTATCAGAGCTCTAGGTTCATAGGTGCTACGAGTCATAAGAAAGTTTAGTAGAGTCTTGCGGATCGGTATAGAGACATCTGTACTTATCTTCGAGAGGCTAGGAAACTATTAGGACAATTCCACTTTCTTCATTCCTATCGTGCGAATTCATTGATCTCAAAGTTTGAAACTATCATTCCATTCTCTCACTGATGGTGAGGACACGAGTTGCGGTTCCTGATGATGTTACCTTGGGGATGATGTCGTTAGGGGCAGAGGCATAGGTCGACGAGGAGTACATCCCGCAGTTAGGACACCTAACAGAGCAGGCGTTGAGGAGCCGCCAACAAATCCAGTTGGGGGGGCAGGCACCGGAGGCGCCTGTTGTTATCCTCGAACTTTAGGAGATCTTTAGCACAGTTCCTGAGCATGTTTGGTACATTGGTTCAGGCGGGGTTATTTTAGATCCTACCAGCTACTTCACCGACCGGGGGAGGAGGCCAGACCCCTACCGTCAACATTCCAGAGCAGCAAGTTCACGTTGGTCAGGTTCCAGATGTCATAGTGACACAACCTTTGGTTCCAGTTCAGCTCATGGTCAGAGCAACAACATCCGAGGGAGAGCAGCTTAGATTTGCAAAGTTCAAGAGATATAACCCTCCTACATTCAGCAGATTGGTTTCAGAGAGTGCATAGGGTTTTCTAGAGGGGTGCCATAACATCCTCCGCATTTTGGATATTGTTGAGACGAGTAGGGTTTCTTTTACCACGTTCCAGCTTTAGGGAGCAGCTTATCAATCGTGGGGGGCATATGAGTTGTGTAGCCCGACCGAGTCAACTTCACTTACATGGGGTCAGTTCTTAGAGATGTTCTATAGAGAGTTTGTACCTCAGTCCCTTCGGGATGCATGGCACGCAGAGTTTGAGCAGCTGTGCTAGGGTACTATGTCAGCATCAGAGTATGCCGTCAGGTTCAACGTTTTGGCCACACATGCACCGACCTTGGTCTCTACAGTTGGAGGACGTGTTTGTAGATTCATTGAGGGGCTCATGTGTGATATTCGATTCAGCATGGCTCGAGAGTTAGAGTCGGATGTCCCATTTCAGCAGGTGGTAGGGATTGCTCACAGAGTTAAGAGCATGCGGGATCATGACAGAGACGTTAGGGGGGACTATGAGAGAGATGTCAGGCGGGGCCATGAGAGAGAGGACATACGAGATTCGGAGAGAGAGGGAACAAAGGTGAGGAGGCCTTATAGGCCAGAAGATCTACTGGTCCTTATTATTAAGGCAGGGTACGACACGGTAGAGGTTTTGTGGGTCAGCCAGTTCAGCTTGCAGTACCAGCTTCGCATTGGGTTTCAGGTACTCATGGGTCTCAGAGTACTCGTATTGCAGAGTTTTCCACATCCACATCAGTAGAGAGGTTGTTTTGACTATGGAGACATCAGCCGCATGGTGAGAGATTGTCATAGGCTTCGGGAAGGTCTGTCACAGCGAGTTATTCAGGTGAGCAGAGGGCGCCCAAGAGGGGGAGGCCTGGCCCGTTAATGCGTTTTGTATAGTAAGCTGGAGGTCATTGTGCCAGATGTTATCATAAATGTATGCTTTAAATTGTTACAGAGGGGAACCATTTTTATTTCATTATAGCTCTGCTGGTGAGGACGAGTTCCCTCATTTGTTGTTTCATTTATGAGTGAGTTCCATGCTTTGCACTTTATTTTCGTGTTTGCTTCTATTGGGAGATTCTATAAGTGATAGCCAATGTCTATCGTTGTTTTCATTCATCATGAGAATGGTGAGACTAGAAGTGAGTTCTCGTTATCGTCATGGTAGGCTTAATGTGATTTTCCTAAGTATTTTGTTTATAAGTTGTGATTTGATACTCTATCGAGATGTGAGTTAAGTAAGCGTTATGATTTTTTTAGCCGAGATTCATTAGTGAGAGATTTCAATTGTTATGATATATATTAGGTATTTGATTTAGAGTTGAGGGCGAGACCCTCGTGATATTTTGTGATTCGATATGTGTGAACCGGGCCGAGTACACCTGTGAAAGTTATATCAGGATGTCATCCTTGTGATTTGTTCATTTGCTTTAATTATTTCCTTGTTATATTATTATGTAGGTTAGTATTGATAGAGGGTTGTTCCTGTCGGGCTTGTTTGATAGTTCCCTTATGCATTTCTCCTTTCATATTCAGTAATTTTCGTTATGTGCTTCCTGAGTTTCAGCTTGCGGGATGTGTACCCGGTATTGTTAGTTGTGGCTAGGTGATTCGGGTGTCTAATAATGAGGTCTTCGTGTTTATTGTATCATTATCAGTATTATGAGGCTTGTAAACAGAGTTCTTTCATATATGAGGCTAATCGTCAGTGCTGGACTAATTTCAGGTAGCTATTGTGATCAAAGGTGTTATTACGAGCCTATGTGTGGTGTGCTTTATTGTGTGGCCGTAGCTTATGGGTGTAGTCATGAGTTGATCCATCTGGTTGAGGCGGATGCCAGATATGGATTTAGTATTGGGTCTTTTGGAAATGAGTAGAAGGTGAGAAAATGAGGTATGAGCCTTATCCGTGGTGATATGAAGGCTAAATTGTAGTTGTGATTATGTCATCAAGCTTATGTAGGTTGGGATGATTTGGTATCACCCGTGGGTGTATTTTTGGAAGTGTGCATTCAGTGATTGGATGAGTTCGAGGCGAATCTTGGCACGTTTGAGGACGAACGTTTGTTTAATAGGAGGAGAATGTAACGACCCGACCGGTTATTTTGATAATTTAAGCTCCGTTCGGGGCACAAGGTCTTGAACAACTTCACATTTTGTATATCAACCTGCGTGCATGGTTGGATTCAGTTACCGGATGATTCATAGTCGAATTAGAAGAAGGATTTTTATTTCGGAAGCTTAAGCGGTGGAATTTGACCGGAGTTTTGACTTTTGATGTAAACGGCTCCGGAATAAGTTTTAGATAATGTAAACTGCTTCGTATGGTGATTTTGAGCTTAGGCGTGCCTCCGGATTTGGACTTGGAGATCTGTGGAGTAATTTGATGCAATTCGACGAAAGTTGGAAAATTTGAAGTTTGAAAAATGGAGTAGTTTGACCACAGTTGACTTTTGTCATATCAGGGTTGGGATGCGATTATGAGAGTTTGAGCATCTCCGTTACGTTAATTGGGACTTGTCTGCACAATTTCGCGTCATTCCGGGTTGAATTGATAGGTTTCGGCATGAGTTTAGAAGTTTGAAGATTTGAAAGTTCCTAAGTTCAATTATTGGTGCGATTCATAGTTTCGTCATGTCTTGATGTGATATGAGACCTCGAGCGAGTCTGTGTTAGGTTATATGACTTGTTTTTGTGTTTAGACGTGGTCCCGGGGGCCTCGGGTGTGTTCCGGGAGGGCTACTGGTCAATTCCTCCTATTTGTGAACTGTTGTTTTTCTTTTTTTGGTGTTCTCCTTCGCTATCGCGAACAGCCTTTCACGTTCGCGATGTGTTATTGCCGACTATCTCAAAATCGTTCTTCGCGTTCACGTTTAACACTTCGTGTTCACAAAGCCTTGCATTTTTATTCTTCGCGTTCGCATCCCCTACCCCGCGTTTGCATAAGTAGAAATCAGGGGTTGGGGCCTGTTGGTTATTTCTTCTCCGTGTTCGCATCGAGTACCACGTGTTCGCGTAAGGTACTGCCTTTTGTTCAACGTGTTCACGTGTCTCCTCATACGATCGCATAACACCGCCTACCCCCGTATACGCGATCGCATACGCCCTTCCGCGATAACGTAGCTCATTTTTTTGGCAGAAGCTATTTTCCTTCTACGTGATTGCATCCCTTCTCTGGTGTTCGCGATGCACAAATGCTTGGGCAGACAGAATATATTCCAAAATCGAAGGTTAGACCATTATATTCATATCTTGACTTGTGGAGCTCGATTTTGAGGGATTCTTTGAGGGTTTGTCACACAAATCGATTGGGTAAGTATTCTTCACCTAGAATGTAACATTTTCCATTATTTAGTCTTTGTTTTTATCATTTAAATTGTGTTTTTGGTTGGGGAAAATGTTGGTTTTTGAAGAAAAGTTCTAAAATGAAAAACCATGATTTTGAGGGACGAAATGGTATCGAAAATTGGTAATTTTTGTATGGTTGAACTCATATTGGAATGGGTATTTGAAATTTGTAAAATTTGTCGGGTTCCGTGGTGCGGGCCCGGGGGTCGATTTTTGGACCGATTTTTAGAATTTGTAAAAGATTGAAGCTTTATTATCAGGAATAGTTCCTTAAAAGTTTTATGTGTGTTTTGAAGTTGTTCTAGTTGGTTTTGAGCCGTCCAGAGACCTTTTCACCGAGAAGTCCATTTTAGAGTACCGAGTTGTCGTCCTTGAGGTAAGTATCTTGCCTAACCTTGTGTGGGGGAAATACCCCATAGGATTTGAGTCTTCTATGTTGATTGTAGTCTGTGTGCACGAGGTGATAAGTGAGTGCTCAGACTTATTTGTAGAAGTTTGACCTTTTAGGGTTCTATGGTCCTTATATTCACCTTGTATGAAGTTGTTCTTGATATGCTTGAGTTCTTATTTGCTAGTTTACCTCCACCCTTACCGCCTACTTCACTCTAATTTGACTTAACCAAAGGTTTTACCTCTCTATCATCATGTTATATTTTCATAAACTGCCTATAATTAATTGAGTTGTTGAATATCCCTCAGAATTTCTCAACCTCATAAGGGCTTTATATAACATATATCTTAGTCGACTTGTGTTGTCTTCTTATTGTTTACTTTAATTTGTAGATTTTTTGCTTGTCTTGTTTTTTCCCGGTCAAGTTGTTCTCGTTACACTTAGTATTATTTACCGTGATTATTCCTTGTGAATGACGTTCTACTGTTTCTTTTTGAATTTATTCGATGTACCTTGTTTCATTATCATGGTTGCTTTATATTTGATGTGGTGATGTACGAGTTTTCTGCCGTGCTATAATTGTTGTCTTTGTTTGTTGCACTGCATATTTAAATTGGGGACTACAGACGTGTTTCGGGAGATCCCCCCATCTACTGCATAGTTAAATTGGAGACTACTGACGTATTCTGGGAGATCTCCCCCTGTACTGCATATTTAAATTGGGGACTACAGACGTATTCTGGGAGATCCCCTCTGTGCTGCATATTTACTTTGGGACTACGGATGTATTCCGGGAGATCCTCCAGCACTGCATATTGTTTTGGGACTACAGACGTATTCCGGGAGATCCTCTGTATTGTGTGATAAATTCGGAACTACAGGACGAGATCCCGGTAGATTTTATCAAAGGAACTATGTTTGAAGGACATTCCCCTGGAAAAGAATATTTAAAAATGTTTATGTTAAATAAAACTATGTTGACGGATATCCCCTTGGAAAAGATTATCTGAAAAATATTTATGTTAAATAAAACTATGTTGAAGGATATCCCTTTGAAAAAGAATATTTGAAAAATGTTATGTTAAATAAAACTATTTTGAAGGATATCCCTTTGAAAAAGATTATTTGAAAAATGTTCATATTGAAGGAAAACTATGTTTAATGGATACTTTCTTTGGAAAAATATATTTGAAAAGATTTTATCTTGAAGAAAACTATGTCTGATAGACATCTCTTGGGAAAATTATATTTCCAAAGAAATTCCCTTTAAAAAGGATATTACCTTAAAGGTTTCAATATCGAAATTGCGGGTGAAAGTTCACACTCGAAGATTTTGACAATTTTAATGGTGTTTGTGGCTAAGGCCTGGTGTGGAGACTAATGCAGCGTTGAGTTACTACTTGTCCTTATTGTGTTGTGATTTATGGACTTGAGATGTGTTCCCTTCCATCCTTCTTTGTAATATTATGATGTTCCATCGTTAATTGAGGTATTTCCTTCCACATTGTAGTTGTTATGTTGTTAACTATTGTAACGACCCGACCGAATTTTTGAGAAATTAAGCTATGTTCGGTGGAATAAGGTCTTGAACAGCTTCACTTTGTGTATATCGACATGCGTGCGTGGTTGGATTCAGTTACCGGATAACCCGGAGTCGAATTGGAAGAAAAATTTATATTTTTGAAGATTAAAGTGATGGAAGTTGACCGGAGGTTTGACTTTTTTGTAAAAGGCCTCAAAATGAGTTTTGGGTGATGCCAACAGCTTCGTATGATGATTTTGGACTTAGGCGCGCATCCAGAATTAGTTTTGGAGGTCCGTAGAGTAATTTAAGGTAATTCGGCGGAAGTTAGATTTTTGGCAATTTTGGTCGATAGGTGAAATCTTGACATCATGCTTGGAATGGAATTCCGAGAGTGGTTGTAGGTCTGTTGTGTCATTTTTGACCTGTGTGTAAAATTTGAGGTCATTCGGACTAGTTTTGACGTGTTTCGGCACCGGTTGTGGATTTTGGAAATTTCATAAGTCCTTAGGCTTGAATACATGTATATTTGGTGATTGTGAGGTTATTTGATGTGTTTTGGAGGCTCGACTAAGTTTGGACAAGGTATTAGGGATGGTTGGTATGTTTGGTCGAGGTCACGGGGGCCTCGGGGATGTTTCGGATGCTCAACGAGTGATTTTTTGAACTTGGAAGCAATTGAACCATTGCTGGTTCTGGTGTCTCGCACCTGCGATGGATTTTTGGCAGGTGCGGATATGCAGGTGCGGAAGAGGGGCTCGCAGTTGGGGGTTGGTCAAGGTTAACCGATTCTCGCAGGTGCAGATGGGTTTTCGCAGGTGCGGAGCCGCAAATGCGACCTAGTGACCGCAGGTGCGGCCCCAGTTCTTTTAGTGGGTTTGTATAATTGGTACATTGACTCAGGCGGATTTGTTCTAGTGCACCAGCTACTTCAAAGATCATGGGAATAGTTTAGACTCCCACCGTCTACACTCCAGAGCAGCGAGACCACGTTGGCCAGAGTCCAGGTGTCATAGTGACACAGGTTGTGGTTCCAGTTCAGCTCATGGTCAGAGCAGCAACATCTAAGGGAGAGCAGCTTAGATTTCCAAGGTTCAAGAGATATAACCCTCTTTCATTCAGTGGACTGGCTTCAGAGAGTGCACAGGGTTTTCTGGAGGAGTTCCATAGCATCCTCCGCACTTTGGATATTCTTGAGACAAGTGGGGTTGCTTTTACTACGTTCCATCTTCAGGGAGCGGCTTATCAATGGTGGCGGGCATGTAGTTGGGTAGCCCGGTCGAGTCAGCTTCACTTGCGTGTATCAGTTTTCAGAGATGTTCTTGAGAGAGTTTGTACCCCAGTCCCTTTGATATTCATGACGCGCGGAGTTTGAGCATTTGCATCAGGGCACTATATCAGTATTAGAGTACGCCGTCAGATTCAGTGAGTTGGCCAGTTATGTACCTCACTTGGTTGCTTCAGTTAGGAGGCGAGTCTGTAGATTCATTGAGGGACTCAAGCATGATATTGGTCCAACATGACTCGAGAGTTAGATTCGGATGACTCGTTTCAGCAGGTAGTAGGGTCGTCTCGCCGATTAGAGAGCTTATGGGACCGAGAGCAAGAGGACAGACGAGACCAGGAGTGAGGGTTCAGGAAGGCAAGGAGGCCTCGTAGATCGGAGAAATCCACTAGTCCTTCATATGGAAGTAGAGCACCCCACAGTAGAGTTTTTGTGGGTCATCCAGTTCAGTTTGAAATACCAGATGTGCATGGGGATTCAGGTACTCATGGGTCTCAGAGTGCTCGTATTGTATGGCTTCCACAGCCACGTCGGTAGAGTGGTTGTTTTGAGTATGGAGATACCAGTCACAGGGTGAGAGGTTACTCCAGGATCCAGACATGTGTGTCGCAGCATTGAATTCTAGTGAGTAGAGGGTGCCCAAGAGGGGGAAGCTCGTCCCATTGATGTGTTTCATACAGTAGGTTGAAGGTCGTTGTGCTAGATATTATCATACATGTATATTTTGATGTGTTACAGAGGGGAACCATTTGTATTTCATTATAGTTCTACTGGTCAGGACGAGTTTCCCTTATTTGTTGCTTTAATGATAAGAGAGTTTCATGCCTTGCACTCTATTTTTCATGCTTACTCTTGTTGGGAGATTCTATGAGTGGTAACCCATGTCTGTCGTTGTTTATTCACCAATTAGAGGGGTGATACTAGAAGTGAGTCCTTGTTGTTCATCACGGTGAGCTTTATGTGATTTTTCCTAAGTATTTTGTTTACGAGCTGTGATTTGATACTCCATTTAGATCTGAGTTAAGTGAGCATTATGATTTTGTTAGCCGAGATGAGTTAGCGTGAGATTTGAATTTGTATGATATATATCCGGAATGTGATATAGAGTTGAGGGCGAGACCCTCGTGATCCTTTGTGATTTGATATGTTTGGACCGGGCTGAGTACCGCGGTGGAAGTTATATCAGAATGGGATCCTTGTGATTTGTTCATATGCCTTGCTTCTCCCTTGTTATATGTCTATTTTAAGCCAGTATTGACAGAGAGTTATGTCTATGGTCTTGTTTGATAGTCCCTTTATATGTTTCTATTTACATATTCAGTCATTTCGTTATGTGCATCTTTAGTTTAGCTTGCGGGATGTGTACCCGGTGGTGTTAGCTATGGCTCGGTGATTCAGGTGTCTAATAATGGGGTCTTCATGTTTATTGCATCATTATCAGTATTATGGGGTTGGAAACCGAGTTCTTTCAGATGTAAGGTAAATTGCTAAGGCTGAGTTGATTTCGGGCAGCCATTGTGATGAAAAGTGTCATTATGAGCCTATGTGTGATGTTCTATATTGGGTGGTCGTGCCTTACGGGTATATTCATGAGTTAATGCAGCTGGTTGAGGCTAATGCCAGATATGGATTTAGAATCGGGTCTTTTAGAAATGAGTAGAAGGTGAGAAATTGAGGTATGAGGCTTATCGGTAGTGATAGAAAAGTCAAATTGCAGTTGTGGTGGTGTTGTCAATCTTATGTAGATTGGGGTGACGTGGGATCACCCGTTGGTGTGTTTTGGAAGTGCTAAATCATTGATTGGATGAGTTCGAGGTGAATCTTGGCACGTTCGAGGACAAACGTTTGTTTAAGATGAGGGGAATGCAACGACCCGACCAGCCGTTCTGAGAAATTAATCTCCGTTTGGTGAATTGGGTCTTGAATAGCTGCACTTTGTGTATATGGAGTTGCGTGCGTGGTTGGTTTCTGTTACCGGATAATCCGGAGTCGAATTGGAAGAAAAATTTCTATTTTTGAAGCTTAAGTGATGAAAGTTGACTGGAGGTTTGACTTTTGAGTAAACATCCTCAGAATGAGTTTTGGGTGATGCAAGGAGCTTCTTATGATGATTTTGGACTTAGGCGTGCGTCCGGAATTGGTTTTGGAGGTTCGTAGAGTAATTTGAGGTAATTCGGCAGAAGTTAGATTTTCGGCGATTTTGGTCGATAGGTGAAATCTTGATATCGGGCTTGGAATGGAATACCGAGAGTGGATGTAGGTCCGTTGTATCATTTGTGACCTATGTGTAAAATTTGAGGTCATTCAGACTAGTTTTGACGTGTTTCGGCACCGGTTGTGGATTTTGGAAATTTCATAAGTCCTTAAGCTTGAATCCATGTATATTTGGTGATTGTGAGGTTATGTGATGTATTTTGTAGGATCGACTAACTTTGGACAAGCTATTAGGACTGGTTGGTAAGTTTGGTCGAGGTCCCGGGGGCCTCGGGGATGTTTCGGATGCTCAGCGGGTGATTTTTGGAACTTGGAAGCAACAGAAGCATTGCTTGTTCTGGTGTCTCGCACCTGCGGTGGATTTTCCATAGGTGCGGACACGCAGGTGCGGAAGAGGGGCTCGCTGGTGCGGGTTGGTCAAGGTCAACCAATTCTCGCAGGTGCGGATGGTTTCCGCAGGTGCGGAGCCGCAAATGCGGCCTAGTGACTGCAGGTGCAGCTTTTAGTGGGTTTTCTGTAATGACCCGGTCTGTCGTTACGTAGATCATTCATTATAATTACTATTCTCGACTTGTCATAGGTTGGTTATACTGTTATTGACGTGTTAGAGTTGGTAGGCTTGAAATCGGAATGGTTGTAGTGAGAGTTTAGCCACTTAGTCCTTAAAAATAACCTTAAAATTGGAAAAGTCAACTAAGGGTTGACTTATTGGTAAACGACCTCGGAATGCGGATTTTATGGCTCGGATAGCTTCGTTAGGTGATTTGGGACTTAGGAATGTGTTCGGAATATTTTTGTGATGTCCAGTGTAGAATTAAGCTTGAATTGGCGAACGTTAGTTTTTGGTGATTTTCAGTCGGCAATGGAAAACAGCCTATCGGGGTCGGAATGGAATTCCGAAAGTTGGAACAGGTTTGTAATTTCATTTTGGATATGACTGCAAAAATACAGGTCAATCGGAGTTGTTTTGGATAGTTTCGGCATCATTGGTGGATTTTAGAAATTTCAAAGTTCTTAGGCTTGAATACAATGTAAATTTGGTGTTTCGATGTTAGTTTTGATGTTTTGAGAGTGAAACTAAGTTTGAATAATCAATTATGATGTGTTGGTAACTTTTGTTGGGGTCCCGAGTGGCTCAGGATTGATTTCGGATGGTTAACAGAATTTCGGAGTTGAAAAAAATGCAGCAAACAGCTGCTGAAGTTTTCCCACAGTGATTTTCGCACCTACAGAAGTTTGACGGCAGGTGCGGGCCCGCAGGAGCGAGAAGAGCTCCGCAGATGCGGAATTTGAGAGGCCAGTAGAGGATCACAGGTGCGGGAGGAATATCGCACCTGCGAAGTCGAAGGTGCAGATTGTAGTCGCAGGTGCGGAGTGGGGAATTTTAGTGAAAAGTCGCAGGTGCGGTCCCGCAGGTGCGAGATAGGGGCCACAGGTGCGGAACACCTGGGCAGAAGGTATAAATTGAAACCCTCCGCGACTTAAACCCTTTTTACACCATTCTTGTATGGACAGAGAGCTTTGGGGGCGATTTTTTAAGAGAGAAATCATTGTTCTTCATAGAGGTAAGTGTTTTTATCATTAAAACTCAATTATGGATGATTATAGAGCATAATATCAGTGTTAAATTCACGAAAATCAGTAGAAAAATGTTGGTTTAGGGCTTGAGATTTTGAGACCTTGAGGGATTTATTTGAGGGGTCAAACGAACTCCGTTTTTAGTGTTCTTTATATGTACGGACTCGTGAGATTATGAAGAACAGTTTTGTATAAAAATTTATGAGTTACGAGATGCGGGCCTGAGGTTCAGGTTTTTTGACCAAATTTGCGTTTTTGAGCTAAATTGATATTTTTTGATTGAGATTCACTCCTTAAGCATAAATTGATGATAAAAATCTTAATTTGGTAGATTTGGAGCACTTAGAGGCCGGATTTAGAGGCAAGGGCACTACGGAATAGTATTTTAGCCGATTTTGAGCTAAGTAACGTTTGCAAACTTGGTTCTCAGGGTTCGAAACCCCGAGCTAAATGATTTGTTACTAGTGCTTCTATTAATGTGGTAATTATGAACATGTTAGAAATAATGTTAAGTATAAATGCTAGGCTTCACGACGGAAATGCTGAGACCCGAGTGGTCGTATATTGATGTCTCATTTTGTGATTATTTGATGTCAAATACTCAGTCCTGTTATAGCATATCACTTCATGTCTGAGTCTCAGTATTGTTAGTTACATGTATACTTATCATTATTTCGGGCTGATGGAGGCATTTGTGATCCATGTGAGTGAGACTGAAGAGTAATGGCTGAGTGAGGCCGAGAGCCTGTTATTGAGACAGTTATGAGAATGAACTGCACACTGCAGCGATATTTAAATCATGCCTTCATTGGCTTGATATGGCGTTTGGGCCACTAGGGCCCCTCCGGAGTCTTTACAACCCCAGTGAGCGCATTGATGATGAGGGATGGATCTTCCTTGGGCATGGATCTTGTCCGAAGTTGTGGTTATGTGAGGGAGGGATCTTCCCTGGGCATGGATCTTGTCTGAAGCTGATGTTATGAGAGAGATGCATCTTCCCTGGATATGGAAATTGTCGGAGTGTTGTATTCCGAAGATGGATCTTCTCCGTGTGGGACTGGACTGGCCTTTTTCCTCAGTACATAGTGACTACGGTCACCTGTGTTTATGCATATTCGGGGATGGAACTTCCCTGGGCCTGAGAGCCATATATAGTATTGAGTGGACTTCTGTGGGAGAGCTTTGAGCATTATGTGCATATACATACTGGTTTCATACATATATTTTATGATGGCATGTAGATTATACTGGCATAGTTGGCATATTTCTCATCCTGATAAACTGTTAGCATGTCTAAATTCTGCTTAATATTTATTGTAACTTAATTGAGGTTTCGTCCGTCACTACCTCTCAGCCATAGTTTGGGTTCGTTACTTCTGAGTTGGTGTACTCACGTTACCCTCTGCACCTTGTGTGCAAATCTAGGTACACCGGTACCCGGTAGCGGGCATTGAGCAGCGGTCAACGTTTCTATTAGAGTTGTCGAGGTAGCAGCTGGCGATCGCGACCTCGTCTTCTCTTTTTTATTCTACATGTTTTCCTTTGTTTTTAGACAATGTTGTCCATTTCTCCTTTTCTTTTCTTTATGTTTTAGTAGCTCATGACTGAGTGACACCGGATCTGGGTTTGGAGGTTTAAATTTAGTTTTTCACACATTGGTTTAAACTTCATATTCTTACTATTATTAATAAATTCATTTAAAAATCACATTTTTATTGGAAATTGAATTTATCTTAATTAAAAAGGGAGGCCTGCCTGGCTTCACGACAGGCGCCATCACGACTCCGAAATTGGGTCGTGACATTTTCCCACCTACGATGGTTTTTTTGTAGGTGCGAGACCGCAGGTGCAGTCCAATGGGTGCAGGTGCAGAAATCGCTGCGCAGTTTATATCAAATTCGAGGGCTTGGAATTCATATCTTCTAAAAACTATTTGGAGCTCGGGTGTAGGCGATTTGAAGTGGGTTTTGAGGAAAGGCTTCATAGGTAACAATTCCTAACCTTATTTTCTTTTTATATCATTAATCGATAGCAATTTCTTCCATGCAATCAAGGAATTTAGGTGAAAAATCATGAAAATGGGAAGAAGTTTCCCCAATTAGAAATCCGAGAATTTCATACGATTTTGGCGTCGATTTTCGATGATTCTTGTTCGAGTGAGTTTGTGAGTGAATGGGTGCTCTAAATTTGTAACATTCACTCATTTCCGAGACAGGGGCCCGAGGGACTTTTTGGGCAATTTTCCTAATTCCGCGTATTTGCTTTGAACTTATTAGCTATCTTGATTCCTTAAAGTGATATTTACCTTATGCAATTGAATTGAATATATTTGGGCCATTCAGAGTCGGATACTCGTGGCAAGAACGTGATTTAAAGTTTGGTCCGAGTGATTGAGGTAAGTATCTTGCCTACCCTTGTGTGGGGGAGCTACCCCTCAGGATTGAGTCTTCTATGTCTATTGCAGCCCATGTACGTGAGGTGACGAGTGCGTACTCGTACTTATTTGCAACTAGGTTGCCCTATTAGGATTCTTAGGTCCTTATATTCTCTGTGTATGAAGTTGTATTGGTTATATCTCAGTTCCGATTGCTAGCTCATTTCTTTCAGCTTAAATTAGAAACTTCTTGCTTAGTTTTCCTTTGTTGCTTATTTGATCGTAATTTTACTTAACTAAAGACTTCATCTTTTTCTACCATCGTTCTATATCTTCCTTCATAAATTGCCTATTTGACTAGAATTAGCATAGTCTCGCCCTATAATTGTTTAGCAGTGATTGGAATATCTATACGTTGGTGTCAAGCATGCCCGTGAGTCGTACATTGTGATTTATATGTTTTTCGCTTAAGTGCTACTTAGTTTAGTTGATTGTTTAGGCAAGATTGGTTATAGCTGTTTCCCTTGCCATGATGATTGGTTTCTTATTGATGACTTGAATATTGTGAAACGTTGCTATATTGGTTTTGTTTTCCCCTTGTTATATTGTTTCACTTGTGCTTGGTACTTCCCTTCAGTGAATACTTCTTATGAGTGAGTTTTACCATTCTTGTGATTCAAGTCTTTGTATTTATATGCTTGCCGCACCTTGAATTCTGTCTTTTGCTGCTTGTGCGCCTATTGTGGCAATGTGTGTTGTTTCTGTCGCATTCTAGTTGTTTTCCCCCTCACTGCATCGCATAATTAAATTGGGACTACGGACGAGATTCCAAAAGCTTTCCCCCTGAACTGCATCGCATATTTAAATTGAGACTATGGACGAGATTTCGGGAGCTCCTCCTGTACTGCATTGCATATTTAAATTGGGACTACGGACGAGATTCCGGGAGCTTTCCCCATATACTGCATTGCGACTACAGACAATATTCTGGGAGCTCTCCCCCTGTACTGCATTGCATATTTAAATTGGGACTACGGACGAGATTCCGGGAGCTTTCCCCATATACTGCATTGCGACTACAGACAATATTCTGGGAGCTCTCCCCCTGTACTGCATTGCATATTTAAATTGGGACTAAGAGATTCCAGGAGCTTTCCCCATGTACTGCATGACAAATTCTGAGTTACGGATTAAGTTCCGGTAGATTTATTTTGAGAAAATTATGATCAAAATTTTATTTATTGAAATGTATAGCTGAAAAAAGTATTTGCCTTGAAGAAAATTATGTCTGAAGGTCTTTTATTTCAAAGGTATATTCGAAAAGCATTTGTCCTGCAGAAAATGATATTTGGAAGTCATTTATTGGGGAAGTATATTTGGAAATCATGTATTTTGAAGGAAACTATGTTTTAAAGATTTTTCTTTCCATATATATATATATATATGTGTGTGTGTGTGTGTGTGTGTGTGTGTATGTATCCGGAGAAAAGTATGTTTCAAAGGAAAAATCTATATTTTTGAAATAATTATATTCAAAGCTTTCAATATAAACCTATGATTTAAAGGTTTTCGCTCGGAGGTTTGACCAATTTAGAGGATTGTTGGCTAAGGCCTGATGTGGAATACTAATGTAGTGCTGAGTTACTGGTGTTCTTATTGTGTTGTGGTATTCCGGTTCTGGCTTGTATCTTTGTCTATCATTTCTGTGTATTATTGTGATGTTCCGTTGTTGTGTTGCTGCATTTCCTTCCGCCTTGTAAATGCTTTGTTATTTGATATATTGTGTAGTCATTAGATAGATGTCATATTCTGCCATTTCTATATTTATGTCTGTTTAGTCTTTAGACCGGTGGTGTCTTGACTAGTCCTCGTTAGTACTTCATCGAGGTTAGTTTTGATACTTACTTGGCACCGGTGTGGTGTGCTCATACTACACTTCTGCGCATTTTTGTGTGCAGACCAATGTAATTGTTGTTAGTAGAGTTGGGGATTATTGCCGCGGAGACTCAAGGTAACCTGCTGCTGCTTTCGCAGGCTTCAGAGT
Organism: Nicotiana knightiana; assembly: GCA_005239525.1. NCBI lineage: Eukaryota > Viridiplantae > Streptophyta > Magnoliopsida > Solanales > Solanaceae > Nicotiana > Nicotiana knightiana. Next base: position 82,779 of record ML369426.1, read on the forward strand.
CACCTTCCTGTTTTCATTCATCTGTTCTTACTTATTTCTAAAACATTTGTATTTAGGAGTTGTAGAAAGATTTTGTAGAGCTTATGACTTGTATTATCGGTTTTGGGAGATTGTAAATTTTGTCAAGATTCTATATCGAGACTGTTGGATTTTCCTCTATTATTGTTTTTACTTAGTGAATGTTAGGCTTACCTAGTACCTAAGACTAGGTTCCATCACGATACCCAATGTAGGGAGATTTGGGTCGTGACAACTATATTGTGTAGTCATTAGATAGGTGTCATGCCTTGTCATTCCTATATTTATGCCTTTTAATTTATTAGACCAGTGAGTGTCTTGACTAGTCCTCGTCACTACTTCACTGAGGTTAGTCTTGATACTTACTGTGCACCGATGTGGTGTGCTCATTGTACACTTCTACATATTTTTGTGCAGATCCAGGTATTGATCTTTAGTAGCTGTGCAGATTCTTGATGAAGAGACTCAAAGTAAACATGTCGTCGCGTTCGCAGGCTTCATAGTCACCTTCCTATTATGTATTTACATTGTTTTTACTTACTTCCAAATAGTTATACTTAGAAGTTGTAGTAAACGTTGTAGATCTTATGACTTGTACCACCGGGTTTTGGGAATATGCATTGTATAAAGAATTATTCATTATAGAAGACTTAGATTTTTATTTATTATTGTTGCTATTCCATGAATATTAGACTTACCTAGTCCTTAAGACTAGGTGCACTCACGATACCCAGCGGAGGAAAATTTGGGTCGTGACACTAACATTATGAGGAATTATGAAAGGATCATAGCGATCATACTCCCTCGTATGATTAACCTCAATTATGTTGTATTGGTTGTGTAATCTTGTACATCTAGTTGGATTTGGGTAAAACCACTTGCATCTAAAGAGTATCAATTTCTTATATGGCCAACTTGTATATTCTAGTTCTATTATTTCTTTGAGCACACCATAATAATCAATATCTCCAACTTGGTTGTCATCACCACCTTGAACTCACACCCCGATGTTGCTGTTATTTTTATTTTTAGAGCAATCCTCTGTATGGAACTTATGACCATTCACTACCTACTTAGACATTGTTGTAACCTGAAGCCCAGGTCCCCAAGATATATTTTTCAAAAATTTATTTACACCATTATTTGGATTATTTACCTACATAGTGTTAAAAAAATTCATATGTTTGCATAACTTACAAACATTATTTACCTACATAGTGTTAGAACATTATCAGGATAACCTTACAAATTGCTTGAACCACATATCAAATCTCGTATAGACAACATCATGGCCAAGTTGAGCACGAAGTAACTGTGACACATCAAATATTTTTAGTAGTTTTATTAAGACGTAATCATGGTAAATTTTATATTTTGATAATTAATAAATCAATACTTACTTGAGAAATGGTACAACTTCGGGACAATTTAGCAACACATGAAGTGTAGCTGACTTGTACTCCATATTACTCAACTTCTCTTTCTAACATCCTTAGAACATCGGTCTGGTTGATTGAATATGGACATTGGTGGATATAATGGATCATTCACACATTCGATCGTATACCTATTGGGCCTATTCCTAGAACATGGCACATTACTCTCAAAATAATAAGAACAAAAATGAGCAGTTTCCTTTGCAAGATAAGCTTCACATATAGATCCTTCAATTATATTCCTCTGGTTAACAACTTGTTTGCATTTGCCAATTGTCCTACATAATGTCATGTTAGCCAAGAACATTCAAATAAAATAGAAAATTACATCAAACTTATAATATTACCTCTCAAAGGGATACATCCATCTGCATTGAACAGGCCCTCCAAGTCGTGCCTCGTGTACAAGGTGGATTGGAAGGTGTTCCATCATATAAAAAAAACCACATGGAAATATTTTGTCCATCTTACTAGATGTTACACGAATGTTTTGATCCATCTGGAGTAGGTTTTCTTCCCTTAATGTGGTAGAATACAAGTCTTTGAAAAACAAACTAATCTCTGTGATGGGTTTTCAGATTCCTTCAGGCAAACCACAAAATTCAATGGGCAGTAAGGTCTCCATGAAAACATGATAGTCATGACTTTTCAAATGGCTCAAGTTCCCTACCTCCATATCTACTTTTTTTCCAAGATTCGACGCATAACCCTCAGACATCTTCAATTTCATAACCCAATCACAAATTTTTCTTCTTTCCTCCAAAGTGAACGTGTAATTTGCTTTGGGATTGAACACCTTACTATTGTTTGCTGTCTGCAAGTATAATTCAGACCACCTGCAATATTCTTATAACTCCATTCTAGCCTTCTAGTTATCCTTTGTCTTACCTTTAACATTCATCACTTTGTTGAACAAATTGTCAAAATAATTCTTCTTAATATGCATGACATCAAGGTTGTGACGGAGAATACTATCCTTCCAATACGGCAACTCCCAAAATATACTCTGTTTCGTCCAATTATCAGTAACACCATATCCGGGGAATCTATAAGGTGGAGCATCAATAACTTTACTTAAGTTCTGGACCCTCTCCCAAATTTCATCACCTGAAAGTATCGGAGATGGAGAATCATATTCCATTTTATTCTTTTTGAATGCATTTTTCATCCTTCTAAACTCATGATCATGAGGCAAGAATTGACGATGGCAATCAAACCATGATTTCTTTCAGCCATGTTTCAAAGTGAACACTTTACTATTTTCCATGCAGTAAGGACAAGCTAGCTTCCCAGCAGTCGTCCAACCAGACAACATTCCTTACGCAGGAAAATCGTTAATAGTCCATATTAAATTAGCACGCAAATTGAAATTCTTCTTGGTTGATATGTTATATGTTTCAACACCATCATACCACAATTGTTTTAGCTCATCAATCAAAGGTTGTAAATATACATCAATCAAACTTTTTGGATTACGTGGATCGGGGATAATACAATTTAAGAATATATATGGACTAGTCATACACAACTCGGGTGGTAGATTATAAGGTGTAAGAAAGATAGGTCAACATGAATATGGTGTCACAGATATAAAAAAAGGCGTGAAGACATCTGCACACAGACCTAACCGAATGTTCCTTGGTTCACTAGCAAAATGTGGATATGTCCTATCAAAGTGCTTCCAAGCTTCTCCATCTGAAGGATGACACATAACACCACGTGGTCTTCTATTTTCAAACTGCCATCTCATATGAGGAGCAGAACTCATCGACGCATATAACCTCTTTAAAACCTAGGTATAAGAGGTATATAATGCATCTCCTTGATAGCGACCATATTCCCGCTGGAAAGTCTCTTGAAACGAGGCTTTTCGCAAAATTTACAACTGTCTAAAGTTGCATCATCTTTATAATATAAAATGCAACCATCTTCACAACAATCAATTCTCATTGACAAAAGTCCAAACTTAGAAACCAATCTCTTTGCCTTATAGAAATCACCAGGTAAGTTGATATTAGGGTCAACTAGTTCACTCATAAGGTGAATGAAAGAGTCCATGGCTTCTTGAGAAATATTCCAATCAGATTTGATACTTAGTAATCTAACTGTAACGGACAACCCAGAGTACGAACTCCTTCACGTAGTGGACGACTAGCTTCCTCTAACTATTCATAAAAATATTTTGCGTCATCATTAGGTGTTTGTTCAATATTTTCATTGGGCTCACCCTCGAAGTGCATTCCTAAAGCATCCGCAATCATATCCTGAATTCTAGAATCAAGATTTGTATTCTCCACTGACCTACTACTTTCACCAACAACCATGTTATGAAATATCCCACGACTACCATCGATCTCTCCATGATTATTCCACACAAATTAATTCTTTATCCCCTTCCAATAAGGATGAAGCTTAACTTCCTCCGATTTTTCAAACTTCATACAGTCGTATCTGACACAAGGGCACCTAATTATTTCATCACTTTGGTATGGTGGAAGTGACATTGCATGTCTAATAAAGACATCAACCGCCTCTACAAAATCCTCCTGCAATCTCCGCCGATTAGGATAATTCTTATTGTACATCCAAGTACGATGTTCCATCTATACAAATAAAACAAGAACAAATTAATTTAGTTAATTCATATCTAATCTTTTTTTAGTTAATTCATATCCTAAAAGTTCCAATTCATATCCTAAAAGTTCAATTCATATCCTAAAAGTTCAATTTATAAACTAAAAGTCCAACTTATAAACTAAAAGTCCAGTTCATATCTTAAAAGTTTAATTCATAAACTAAAAGTTTAATTCATATCCAAAAAGTTCAATTCATAAACTAAAAATTCAATTCATATCCAAAAGGTCTAATTCATATACTAATAGTATATGTTTAATATATATTAGTGTATTCATTATTTGAATTAGAAAAGTGCTAACGGATTATATTTATATTATTTAGATAGTAAATATAAAAGTGATTCATAATTTTGACCAATGTTGACCTAATAACCGACCAACTTTGGTCGGTAATTTCAAATATTTTTTTTAAAAAAATTTTATAAAACACTTTAAATAATAATATAACTATTAAAATTTTAAAAATTTGGTCCACATTACCGACCAAAGTTGGTCGGTAAATGCTTCCCCTGAATTAGTCAACCAACTTTGGTCCGTAATTTTTAATAAAATTTCTTAAATTTTATAAAACATATTAAATAATAATATAACTATTAAAATTTTAAAAATTGGGTTCACATCACCGACCAAAGTTGGTCGGTACTTGTTGACCAACTTATACCGACCAACTTTTGTGGGTATTGTTTATAAAATAAATATAAAATATTTTTCTCCCAATTTCCGTCCAACTTTGATCGTTTTTTTACCGACTAACATTGGTCAGAAAATTTTGGTAGTAGTGTTAGTTAACTGGCTATAATATAAATAACAAAGCAATAGTACCATGAAAGAGTTAACTTTGATGGTAAACTAATCACGTGGCAACCTCATGCATCTTTGTACCATAAAGTGGTGAAGCTATAATGAATCACGAGGAGAAAAGGCGCGCGCCACATCGTTAAATTATGAGGCTGGATAATAAAGGGGCAAAAATTCATCTCAATATCAACCAACCAAACGAAGAAGCATCTAATAATAATGTTGATATATGAAGATTCCATCTGTATATTTGATTGTTTATTTCTACTATACTTGATCTTAAAGAATTGTATGCTTTATGTTTGGGTATATAAAGAGATTTGTATAGAAAATGTCATCTTCTCGTAGTGAATTGTTAGTAAGGAATGTATTGATTCTACGTATGAATGTATCTTTCATTTTTTTGGGGTCCTTAGATTTGGAATTCCATAAGTGGGACATCAGCTTTACGAAAGGAACACATATTCAGATAGCATAAGGTCAGCAAACACATAAAAATTAATCAAATGTTGCCAGAATATTGTGGAAGAAACCACCAAAAATTCAGGACTGATGTGACCGGTGTAAATTATGTTAAATTAACAGAAGCCCAAACTATGACAAGTATATATTGTCAGTGATGGTCCAAAAGATCTCACAAATTAATTTATCGTCTAAAGGTGCATGTACTATGTGAAATTATGTTTTATCTCATATAACGCTTATTCCCTCGTCCTCTTTCGAACGCGAGATCCTTATATGGTGTTATATGCACCCATTTTTAAAAAACTTGCTAGTTTATAAGCATATCAGTCTTTATATTTTTTGAGTCGCAGTCATCAGCACATCCTCTATTATGAGTGAGTCACGTGAAGTTTTGGTGAACTCTTGATCACGCCCAACTATGCTTTATAAAAAGGACTTAGCGGTTGTTGCAATTATATTCCGGCTAATAAGTCCGGAGTCGAATCCCACAGTGATTTAACCTATCAAACACAGTTACTAGACTCGCACAAATTCACGCAATCAATCTTCAGAAATATTTAAGTAACAATTTGAATGTTTATTAACTAAATATTACGTAATGAAAATGCAATAATTAATAACTAACTATGAACGAGTTGTAAACAAGAATTTGAATGATCTAAGGTTGTGATTTCCCCTATTGGCGGAATCTTTTCTGCTACATTTTCTATAAATTTTCCTAAGTCTTATATATCGACCATTTACACTCTAACTGTCATAACTCTCTCCCTAGTTTAGTAACATTTGACCTAAAGTTTAAGTCAAATTATGAACATAAGTTGCGACAACTTTTGTCGACTTTTGTTTCATAACTCGTTTGACTTCAAGACTTATAATACAAATGTTATATGATTCAAATACCTTAAAAACGACCTCTTGAGAATATTAAGCACCCCTAGGTTTACCCGAGCATACGAGTTACAACATCCTTGATTCGTTTAACTTCTAATACTTGTTAATCACCTTTATACATTGTCACACCTCCTTTTTCACCGGTGAGGGTAATAATGGGAGTTTTTTCACTTCAAGTGACATTATTTGATTTTTGGGATTTAATTTATTCATTCAGAGTCGCCACCCGAATTTTTTATGGTGTTCCGGGACACCATTTTTTTTATTAAAAGCCCCAAAACCGAGGAATTTTGACTATGTTTAAATTGTCTGCGAACCAGAAATCCGGGTAAGGAATTCTGTTAACCCGGGAGAAGGTGTTAGGCATTCCCGAGTTCTGTGGTTCTAGCACGGTCTCTTAATGATTAAACTTGGCCTAAATTGTTTATTTACTGATTTTAGCACCTAAATGCATTTGTATATTTTTACCGCTTTTATTGTCCAATTTATATTTAAATAATTATTTTAAGGCGGGTCACGTATGCGTAAAACCCATAGAGTTTAAAATGTGTCTAAAATCATGTCACGCGGGCGTGTACATAATTCTAGACATTGAACTCATTCAAGGAGATAAATAGAGTTGTGCAAGTGCATTTTCTTGTTTTGTTGTCAAAAGAAAACGAAATCACGTCAGCGGGCGTGTATGTAATTCTGATAATCTTCTGGAAATCCGTTCCTAAAGTGTCTCTACAAGGGTTCATTTTAGTCTTAATTTGTGTTACGTAAACGTATACACAATTTGAGAAAAGGGGTTATTTGATGTGTTTCCATCCAAAATTACGTATACTTTGATTGATTAAGTCTTTATCTAAGTCTAAAAGTACTATCTAATTCAAGAATGGATTGGAATTTTACTACATCTAATGTGAATTCCTAAGTTAAAGTCATAGGGACTGATTTAAAGAGGTATTTTTAGATAATGCTAGGAATCACTATCAAACTACATCCATTAATCACATTCATGAGGATTTGGGTTACGACCTAGTTTAGCCCAGTTTGTATCACTTTGGGCCACCTTAACTTTAGCTATTGGTGAAAGAAACAGTGATTTCCACGTTCTTGATTGAATGTGCTAAACAAATGAATTTTAATAAAGGGAAGGGAACAAAAAATAGTCGCTATAACAACAATCAAATATCCAGAACATATTATTACGTCCAGCTATTACCGATGCTATTTAAGAAAGATATGCTCACATGATTTCAGAAGTAAGCAATTTGGAGATATATTACCAAAAATTTTAAAGAAGACAAAAAGAACACGAACTGTTCTCAATAAATACTGGACAGTTTATTTTTTGTATACTAAACTCACGCAAGGTTTTTAAGAACATCTGAGTTTTAGTAAAATCTTAATATATTAATCTTAAGGCAAATATAGCCTTAGAGCTTTGGGCTTTTGTGTCCTTTAGGCTTCATGACCCAAGGTTCAAGCCATCTCAAATCTGGACAGACTACTTTTGATGGCCTAGCCCACTTTGTATACTAAAACAACCTCCAAAATACCATTACACAGTCCAGTCTTAAATTACATAGTTCTGAAAATGCATAAATGAATAAATTACAGTTTTTCTGAAATGAAAATACAGCTTCCGTAAATATACATTTTTATGAACATCAGGGAAAAAAAACTAAAAATTGAACTCCTAACTACCTGCTCCACATTTGGATTCTTTGTACTGTGCACTTGAAGCTCTTCTTTTGCAAATTTTAACTATCCCAACAATAGATGTGTTACGCATCTTTTAGAGCAAAGCTGACCACTAAAGGGGTCAGATTTGACTCTAATGATGTTAAACTATATAGTAATAACAGAACGCTTTTGTGCATGCCTAGAAACTCATCGAGGACTGGTGAAGTAATTGAAGCCTTATCAGACCCCGAGAAAGTTTTTAGGGCTATAAACCGGACCAATCGGAAAAGCAAACATCAACCACAAATTGAACAAATTGAAACCGACATGGAAGATGCACATAACCGGAACAATCATGGGGATGATATGGTAGACCCAGTCGCTTAAATAGGGGCAGAGGCTCCTTTATATGTCTGGGCACAACCGACAGCTGAGAATTTGGCCACAGCAATACTGGTTCCTCAGATACATGCCCAGTCTTTTGAGATAATAAATAATATGTTGCACCTATTGCAGAACAAAGGGCTATTCTCAGGTTCATACATTGAAGACCCCCAGCAACATTTAAAGAACTTCCTGTCAATTTGCAAAACTCAAAGGTAGCCAAATGTCACTCAGGAGGAAATAAAACTGTTGTTGTTTCCATTCTCAGTGACTGGTGCTGCCCAGACTTGGCTAAACTCACTCCCCATAAATTCCATTACCACATGGGAGGAGTTAGTTAAGCAATTCGTGAACAAGTTTCACCCACCTAACAAGACTGCCCAACAAATCGATGAGATCTTAAGCTTCCGACAGAAACCAGCCGAAACCTTACAAGAGACATGGGAGCGATTTAAGGGTATGTTAGTTATCTATCCACATCATGGTATTCCAGATCAAATGTTGGGGCATCGTTTCTATATGAGTTTGGAAGATACGGTTAAAGCAAATGTTGATGCTTCAGTTGGTGGAGCATTCTTGACAAAACGTGGAGAGAGAGTCAAATCGTACTTGATAAAATGGCACAGAGTTCAGGATGGACAACAAGGAATGCATCCATTACTCCTGTAGTTCATTCAGTGCCATTCGATCCATCTAATACCATTGCAGAGAACGTGGCCACCTTGATAACACAAATGAGTATACTTACAAAGAAGGTGGAAGAATCGGGGCAAAAACAGCAGGTACACATTGTTGACACAACCAATGGAGGCTTATGCACATCATGCATTAGTCAACCACTTGGTAACCACTGGAATGCTGTGATAACCCTCATCATCAAGAAAATATGAATTATGTGAAAAATTATGAACGTTAGAGACAAGGGGGACAAAACTGGGGTCAACAAGTTCAACCATATAGGCCTCCTCACCAACAACAGAATAGTGGTAATATGGGTGTCATGGGACCACAAGGCAATGCAGCACCATATCAGAGACCGTACGGTTATAACCATCAAAATCATCAACAGTCATACTATCCTCCTCAGCATCAACAGGGGGAAGACAAGAAGATGGGTTTTCACGGTTGGAAGCTATGATGCAGCAAGTGATTGGGTCAAATACCAAAATCAGTGAGAGAGTAGATGCACATGATGCAGCTATTAAAAGTATTGAAGTATAGTTGGGGCAGATTTCAAATGCAGTTAAAAATCGTCCTCACGGAACTTTACCTGTTAATACTCAGGTGAATCCAAGAGACCATGGCCCAAAACAATTAATGGCAGTGACCCTCTGCAATGGCAGAGACCTGGACCTAGAACAAGAAGGGAGGCATGGAAGTAGACAGACAAACACATTGGTACAGGTACCTAATGAAATTGATGAATCTACCCCATTGAGTATGGGCACAGTACAACCAGCTGAAAGTGAAGTTAATAAACAAGGCGAAGATGAGAAAGAACTTGAGGAAATCCCAGAGCCAGCAGTTGAGGTAGTAGTGGAAAAGGAATAAGAACAGATAACAGAAAAGAAAAGATCACCAGCTCCATTCCCCCAATAGGTTAGCAAAATATCAGAAGGATGAGCAGTATAAGAAATTCTTGGACATGCTAAAAAAGATACAGGTAAATATTCCATTAATAGATGCATTGAATGAAATGCCTGGATACGCTAAAATGATGAAGGACTTAATGTCCAAAAAATTTGATTTCCAAGACCTGGCTACTGTCACTCTTACTCAGACTTGTAATGCAGTGGTGACACGTCCTATTGCTGAAAAGTTGGCTGACCCAGGGAGTTTTACAATTCCTTGTACTACTGGAAACTTCACTTTCACCAAAGCCCTATGTGACTTGGGAGCCAGCATTAATCTAATGCCACTGGCTATATACAAAAGACTGGGGATTGGTAGAGCCAAGCCTACTTCCATGCTGCTGCAACTTGCTGATAGGACGGTAAAGAGACCGCCAGGTATTCTAGACGATGTGTTAGTGAAAGTGGGGAAATTTGTATTCCCTGCTGACTTTGTGGTCCTAGACTGCCGAGTAGATGAGGAAATTCCCATAATCTTGGGAAGGCCATTTTTAGCCATAGGAAGAGCACTCCTCGATTGTGAGACTAGTGAGCTTAATATGAGGCTCAATAATGAAGAAATCACATTCAACGTGCAGAAGTCTATGAGGCAACCAAGTGAGTTCGCTAATTGCTCTCTTATTGATGCCGTGAACGTGATACTGGAAGAACATGATGCAGCCTTAACTATTGGGGATCCTTTGGCTGCATGTTTGATGAACTTAGGTGTTATAATCGGTGAGGAATTAGCAGAATGGGTATTAGAATTGGAAGGAAAAGGGACATGGTCGCGGTTTCTTGAAATTGAACCATTACACTTGGAAAAGAGAGAGAACCCACCAGCCAAGCCCTCAGTTGAAGTACCACCCAAATTAGAGCTGAAGCCTTTACCAGCGCACCTCAGGTATGCATTTCTTGGACCTAACTCTACATTACCAGTTATTATATCGACTGGGTTGTTAGATGTGCAGGAACAACAACTATTACAGGTACTTTTTGAATGCAAAACTGCCATTGGCTGGACGATGGCAGACATCAAAGGGATCAGCCCAGCTTATTGCATGCATAAAATTCTCTTAGAAGAGGGGCACAAACCGTCTAGGGAACACCAAAGACGGTTAAACCCAAATATGAAGGAAGTGGTAAAGAAAGAAGTGATAAAGTGGTTAGATGCGGGAATCATTTTCCCGATCTCCGACAGCAGCTGGGTTAGCCCAGTACAGTGTGTACCAAAGAAGGGGGTATGACAGTCGTAAGAAATGATAAAAACGAGCTGATATCCACTAGAACTATTACGAGTTGGAGAATATGCATGGATTATAGAAAGCTAAACCTTGCCACCCACAAAGAACATTTCCCACTTCCCTTCATTGATCAGATGCTCGACCGGTTAGCAGGAAAATCTCACTTCTGTTTCCTTGATGGGTATTCAGGGTACAACCAGATTTCTATTGCCCCAGAGGATAGAGAAAAGACCTCTTTCACATGCCCATATGGGATATTTGCTTTCAGAAGAATGCCATTTGGCCTCTGCAATGCACCTGCCACATTCCAACGGTGCATGATGGCCATTTTCACAGACATGGTGGAGGATATTATGGAGGTCTTCATGGAAGATTTCTCAGTGGTGGGAAATTCGTTTGATGAATGCCTAGAAAATTTGAACCGTGTCCTAAAAAGGTGTATTGAAACAAACCTGGTGCTGAATTGGGAAAAGTGCCACTTCATGGTACAAGAAGGAATTGTCTTGGGACATTTGGTCTCAAGTAAAGGTATTCAAGTGGATAAAGCTAAGGTAGAAGTGATTGAAAAACTCCCTCCACCCACGTCAGTCAAAGCTATTCGTAGCTTCCTGGGACATGCCGGATTCTACCGCCGATTCATCAAGGATTTCTCCAAAATCGCCAACCCTCTCTGTAAGTTATTCGAAAAAGATAACCCATTTGTGTTTTCTGATGATTGCAGGGTAGCGTTTGAGAAGCTGAAAAAGCAGCTAGTCACTGCACCAATTATAGTTGCCCCATTTGGGAGATACCATTTGAAATCATGTGTGATGCGAGTGACTATGCTGTAGGAGCCGTGTTGGGCCAGCGAAAAGATAAGGTAATGCACCCAATTTACTACGCAAGTAGGACATTAAGTGGAGCTCAGCTAAATTACACGGTAACAAAAAAAGAAATGTTGTCTGTAGTATTTGCATTTGAGAAATTCAGGTCCTACCTGATCAGGTCAAAAGTGATCGTGTACACTGATCACGCCGCCATTAGATACTTGGTTGAGAAAAGAGAATCTAAGCCATGCCGAATTCGTTGGGTGCTGCTTTTTTAAGAATTTGACTTGGAAATTCGTGACCGTAAGGGAACGGAGAACCATGTCGCTGACCATTTATCACGCCTGGAAGGTGCTAAACAGCCACCTGAAGCTGAGAATATTCTGGAAGCCTTTCCAGATGAACAGCTGCTGGCCACAAATGTTATAGAGGCTCCATGGTAAGCAGACATTGCTAATTACCTGGCATGCGGCATTGATCCTTATGAGCTCTCCGCTATACAAAAGAAAAGATTTTACTGTGATAGCCGTAACTACTATTGGGATGAACCTTATTTGTTTAAAATTTGCGTAGATAACATGATCCAGAGGGGCGTCCCTGAGATAGAACAATGTGCTATTTTGCAGGCTTGTCACGCAGCACCTTATGGAGGACATTTCGGAGGAGTCCGAACAACAGCTAAAGTGTTGGAGGCCAGATTTTGTTGGCCCACTGTGTTCGGAGATGCCCATCAATGGGTGAAAGGCTGCAATGAATGCCAAAGGAGGGGGAACATATCCCGTAGTCATGAAATGCCAATGAATCTAATACAAGAGGTAGAAGTGTTCGATTTTTGGGGGATAGATTTCATAGGTCCTTTTGTAAGCTCTTATGGCAATAAGTACATACTTGTTGCGGTTGATTACATGTCAAAATGGGTAGAGGAGGTAGCATTCCCCACCAATGATGCGAAAGTGGTGGTGGGGTTCTTAAAGAAGAACATATTCATCCGCTTTGGGACACCAAGGGCCATTATAAGTGATGGAGGCACGCATTTCTGCAATCGTGTTTTCGAAAAGTTACTGGCTAAATATGACGTATGTCACAAAGTAGCAACTCCATATCACCCCCAAACTAGCGGGCAGGTGGAAGTATCAAACCGGGAAATAAAGAGTGTGCTAACCAAAACTGTTAACGCCACAAGAACTGATTGGGCGAAGAAACTAGATGATTCCCTTTGGGCCTACAGAACAACATTTAAAACACCAATTGGTATGTCTCCATAAAAGTTGGTATTTGGTAAGTCCTGTCACCTGCCAGTCGAACTAGAACACCGAGCCTGCTGGACAGTGAAACAGCTGAATCTGGATTTCGATACTGCTGGAGAAAATCGGATCACAGAAATATAAGAATTAGAAGAATTCAGAAGCCAGGCATTTGAAAGCACTAGGTTGTATAAGGAAAGAATGAAGAGAATTCATGATAAAAATATAGTGGACCGGGATTTCAAACAAGGAGACAAGGTATTACTGTATAATTCAAGATTAAGAATGTTCTCGGGGTAAGCTCAAGTCCCGATGGTCTGGCCCGTTTAAAGTGGTTAATGTATTTCCCTATGGTGTTGTGGAGATTACTGCTGAAAATTGGTCTAATACCTTCAAGGTCAATGGACAGAGATTAAAAAGATATGTTGGAATGACTGAAGCTAATGAACGGACTATTGTGCACCTGGGTGAACCTAATACACCAGACAATCCTTAAATAGCTTTAATGCTGCGTCGTGCCGCGACGTTAAATCAGGCGCTTCATAGGAGGCAACCTATTGATTTGTTGTAATCGTCGTGCCACGACATTAAATAAGGCGCTTGTTGGGAGGAAACCCAATGCGTAGTAAATCTTAAAATAGTTAGAAGTAATTAGTGTAATTTTGAGTACTAACGAGCTTGCAGGTGACTTCGGGTGAACGGAGGAGTGTATTAGCATGACGGACAGTGGATGCAAGGGCTGGCGACAAGAGGCTAACGCCTGAGTAACGCCAGGGGTAGGCTGGTGTTAGGAGGCTAACGCCAGGGCAAGGCTGGTGTTATGAGTCTAACGCCTGGATAACGCCAGGGGTAGGCTGGCATTATAAGTGTAACGCCTGGCAAACGCCAGGGTACCCAGGCTTTTCGATTAAAACGCACGAGTATCGCCAGGTAAGTTCATTTTTCGATTTTCTTCATCTTCAAACTCTCTCTCACTAAATTTTCACTCTCAAGCACACACCTAAACACTGGTTATCTCGCAAAATTGCCTCAAATCACACCACACTCATCTTCACTACATAACAATCAAAGCACCTTTAAACACCCCATTATCACCCACAACACACACAAGATCTGCACATGGTACAAACTTGTGGTAAACTTCATCCGGCTAACACTCATCACGATTTGAGGTATGATTCTAACCTTATACTTTACTCACTCGAATTTGAGCTGGTGAAACATTTATTCTTGAGTTCATGAAAATTGTTTATGGGTTTATGAAGTTCTTGAAATGTGTGGTATGGTGTTATGCACCCCAAGTCCCGAAACCCTTTAGGAATGATCTGAGATGGTGAAATTAAGTGGTATTATGGAAACCCAAAGTGATTTGGGAACATGAGGCAGTCCCTCAAGTCCGTACGAGCGCCTATGCCATTTGTGCTAGCCAAGTGCTCGATGCAATGCCTCAATGGCAATACATGTCCCATATGGAGCCCGAGTCTCCAGGAGAACCACCACTAGTGCCGTACTTCTTGAATTCCATGACTTTTTAAATGAAAATAGCTCATAAGAAGCTAATAGGTAGCAATGTGCATGAATTATCATAAACTTGCCGAGGTGAAGTCTTAGTAACCTTTGCAAAGTGCGAAAACAGAAAGTATATACTTGGTGACACTAATTCATTACTGATATATTGTGCAGGTAAAACAATGTTTTCCAGAAAAGCTACCGGCAAGGGAAAGGCAACATCTTCAGCCCCGCCGAAAACCAAATCAAAACCTCCACCAGCTCAAAAGAAAAGAAAATGAGGAGATGCTACTTCTAGCATGACTGGTGAGGAAGCAATAGCTGCTGTGGCTTCTGTATATATGTTTTGTGTGTTGTTTGTGTTTTATTTCGTTTGGTTTTAGTTTTTATGTTCAGTGACATGTTGTAGTTTTTTTTTTTTTTAGTCTTTAGGTTTGTTTGTTTTTAGCTTTTATGTTTTATTGTATCATCTATATATATATATATATATTGACTCTTTCTGACGATGGATCTCCTAGACAGTTTTCTTGAGGGAAGTAAGTCTAACGGAAAGACCAAAAAAAAGATTTTTTTTTAGGTAGTGTAGTAATTCCCCCTTGGTTTTTCTTTGGACCACGGTTCTTTTCCAAGGGTTTTTAATTGAACCGGGTGTAGGTAGTTTTTAATTTTTAAGAGTAGGAATCACATGGTTAAGGGCTTAATAGTAGCAATATCTCGAAACGTGCTAATGCCTTGAGAATGGTCAGTACTTTGGTTGTGACGCTTAGGCTCAATTTTTTTGACTCCAGGATAAATACCTTAAATCAGGAATTCTTAAGATTTGCTTAACTGCTTTGACTGGAGTGTCGTGATAGATCTAATCCTGAGTGAGTTATGTGCCAAGTGTGTGTGAGGTTTGTATGTTATTCTGTGCATTGCATTTGATGTCTAGAACTTGCCCCGTGTGTGCAAGCGAAATAGAAGTTTTGTTCAGTCTTGGAAGTGATATAGGCATTTCTTTGTTGCCAGTTATATATATTTTACCCACCTAATTGTTTTGTATTGTAGTTAACCCCGTTGAGCCTATAATCCTGTTTCTTTGGCAACCACATTACAAGCCATACCCCTTTCGTTTGAATCGATCATCTATTTGAACCTTGTTACCTCTCGTAAGCACTGGAAATGTGATGAAATATGGAGAAGTTAAAGTGTGGGGTGGTAGTTTGGTTTGTGAGGGAAATAATTGAAATAAGGATAAAGGTGCACTGTGTTGAAAAGTAAGAGTCACTTGAAAAGAAAAAAAATAAAAAAAAGAAGAAAAGAAGAAAAAAATAATTAAATAAAATAAACTGTTGTATTGTTGTGAAAGAAAAATATATGTGGTGACTCTTAATGTAAGTGTGCTTAAAGAAGTATGGGGTAATAACATTGTTGTGAAGGTGGAGGTTGGCTTATTATGATTTTGAGGTTGAACATTAAAGTTTATGTATTAAAGTGCTTAGAGAGGTGTAGTCACTCTTATATCCAAATGTATCCTACCCGTCCCGCAGCCTACATTACAACCAAATAAAGTCCTACTTGATCCTAGACTGAATGAGCTCGATTAGTAGAGTAGTACACTACGGGCAAGCCTATGGTGCATCTTTTGTGGCATATGAATATT